>OX451735.1:719955034-720138403 GCA_948472305.1 Vicia faba
ACTCACTTAGATCACTTGCTTTTAATTTGACAGTATGCTTGTGACGTGGGCTTTGAAAGTGTTTTGAAAAATCTCTTTGTAATGGTTCTCGTTTCTATAAGAACGCGTACAAAGTTTTGTTTCGAAAGATAGTTCAAAGATGTGTTTGTGGATTGCGTTTTAGGAAGTGTTTTGAAAAGATGTTTCGCAATGGTTCTCGTCTCTATAAGAACGTATACAAAATGTTTTTGTCTTTTCGAAAAATGTTTTGAGATGAAAGTGTCGGTGTAAGAATGTTTTTGTCGTGAGCAAGCGAGTAACTAGGAGCGAATCTACTTACTCGAAAGGTCTCAAGGTTCTTTTCTTACTCCTTTTAATGTTGCTATCTTACCATTGATTTGGTAAGAAGCCCCATCGTTGGATGTAAAGGGACAAGCGCGGGTCAATTTTACAGTCATCGAAAGCAACTTATGTGACGCTTTAGTAATTTTCGTAAGGGACGAGATCATTTTATCAAAGGCAACGTCGAGGATCATCGAGGGACTATGATCTTTTTTATCGAAAGGCCATTGCTAAAGTGTCCCATACTCGAGGGACATGACTGTATTTCCGAGGCAACAAGCGAGGTTACCCTAGAAGTGCGCGTGTGAAAAAGTGTGTTTGATTCAAGTTAATTTTATCTTTGAAATTAGGTTTATCTAGCGATTGATTTTAAATCTTGCCATACACGCCTAATTAATATACAATAATAAGTAAAGCAAAAAAATGCGAAAATTGAAGTTCTATGCTATTACAGAGCTTCGGGAATGGGGGGGGGGTACAAATTAATGAATGGGGGTGACAGTAAGAAATAAATATTTAAGTCACACAATACAAGTCCAAACCGTTAAATAGTTATTTAAGTTAAAACTCTTTTCATTTGATAAAATTAATTAAGGACTTGATTAATAATGTCAAACAAAAATTTATTTTAAAGTTAATAATTATTTAAAATAAATGTCTACCTATTTGCAATTTTAAATGTATGCTGAAAAATAAAATAAGAATCAAATAATGAAAAAAATATTAACAAAAAAAAAATATAAAGGCAAAGCTAGGAATGGGCCTGCAAATAGAGCAAAACTGGGGGTGCAAAAATTAAAAAGGCCCAAATGCCTCTGGCTGATCAGGTGCAACAGCCCCCTGGAGGTGCACCATGGGCGTGCATCTAAGGTGCGCTGAAAGGGTTATGATAGATGAACAGATGGAGGGATGATGAGGGTGCATCAATGACTAACATAGGGGTGCATGTGGGTGATTAAACAGGTGGTGACAAGTGTCACCACCGGATTGGGCCATGAATTGGTAATCAAACAAAAACAAAACTAATTAACTAGAAGCACATGCCTCATAATTCATATCTCTTTCTCTCTCTAGACGTGCTTCCTTCTCTCTTCTCTCTTGTTCTTAGTCTTCACCGGAGAAGACCAACAGGCCGCATCGGAAATCGCCTTACGGCAGTGAAGGCGGCAGCGTGACTCCAAACCCCATTTTTTTATATCAATCTGATCATCTCCTCTCCCTAGTTACTAATCTATGGTTAATTTTTGCAGATTTTTACTCTAAAGCCCTAGATCTAAAGAGGGGTGGACGGAAACCCTAGGTCAAAGATGTAGCGAACGATGATGATTTATGATGAAACATGAAAAATGGAAAAACAAAATATAAAGAAAAAGGGAGAACGGAGGCCGTGTTCTCCAAAACTGTGAGCTTCAAACCTTTTTCTGAAATCTATGCTTCCGGTATTTTTCTGAATCTCTTTCTCTTCTTCTGAATATGTTGGGATGATTGTTGGGGGTAGGATAACAATGAAGATTAGGGTTTGGCTTTCGCTATCTCTCTGAGTTATTGATTTGCTTGAAAAATATGTGGCTTTTTTACTTCTGGCTTTTTGATGCTCTAAAAATCTGTTGGTTCTGGTTTTTGTGATCCTTTGCTGGTTATGTTGGCTTCTGGTTTTGTGATGTTTTGATGGTTATGTTGGCTTCTGATTTTGTGATGTTTTGATGGTTATGTTAGCTTCTGGTTTTATTATGTTTTGATGGTTATGTTGGCTTCTGGTTTTGTGGTGTTTTGATGGTTATGTTGGCTTCTGATTTTGTGATGTTTTGATGGTTATGCAGTGATGGTCTTTGTGATGTTTTGATGATTTTGTTAGCTTCTGATTAGTGAGGTCTGGTTTCTGGTTTTGTGATGTATTATTTGCTAGTTCTATATTTTTATGATATCTGATGGCTCTCTCCCTGTTCAAATAATCTCCTTCTGTTTTTATAAAACAGTGGTTCTCCTTAGGGTCAAAATAGGAGGGAAAAACTTGTGAATTTTGACAGTTTTGGTTTTTCTAGCTTTGGGCTTTTGAGTGCAGTTTGAACTGTTTCCATTTTGGTGCAAGTTTGGGCAGGTTTTTGGACTGTAATGCAGGCTGGTTTGCTATGGTTTATTTTGACATGCTTTTATGCAGAACTTGGACAGGTCTTAGACTGCTATGGGCAGCATAAGGAGGCTTTTAGAGCAAGTCTTCTTGGACCATTTTTGTAGCATGCCGTTGTAGCAATAACAGTCTGTTTGTCCTGGCATGGCTTTAGATTATTTGCTTGCTAGGTGATATCTTTCCTCTTTCCTCTTTTTATGAAATAAAGCACTTTTTGCTTTTGATATATTTTCTGAAGGTTTTTTAGGAAAGTGATGATATGTTGACTTGTATTGCAATATTTGATGCCTTCGGCTTGTTGCTTGCATATTGTTTGTTTTGTTCTATTGTAGCCTTTGTTGTATTTGCTTGTTGGTTTGTAGCAGGTTTGGTTCTTCCTTGAATGTGACCGCTGCTGTTTGCAGCCTATTGCCTTGCCTCTTGTGCTGCTGTTTGATTGTTGCAGTATCATTGGGCTTGTTCGGCTTGTTGTGCATTTGTCTGCTGCTGTTTGTAGCATGTTGCTTTGCTGCCTTGCCTGTCCAGTTTGTATATTTTCTCTTTTCCCCTTTTTTTTGTGAACCCAAACCTAGGTTTTGAGATTTGCAAAAATAGGGAGAACTGGACAAACAAAATTCTGATTCCTAAAAGAAAACCCTAGTGATGAAAATCAATTTTTTTTCTTGGACTTTTCAATGTTGACTATTTACTAATATTCTTTTCTTTCTTTTGTTACATGTACAAATAAATGAATGGCAAGAAAGACAAGATGAAGAGAAGACCATGGCTAGCAATGGGGAATTTCTTGAAGATGAAGCAAAGAGTCTTGAAGAAGAAGCAATTCTTTCCTTGGAAATTTAACTTGTATTTCAGTTGTAATCCATTTGCAATCATTTGTAATTATTTGTAATTTACTTTGTGAATGACCCACAAAACTGTAATGAACACAAAGCTTGAGTAATGATGAAATTTGTTGTACAAAACTTTGACTTTTAGTTTAACTTTGAAATTCTTGATTGAATGTTTTGAATAAAACATATTGGCTTGATAACTTGGATTTCAAGTAAACACAATATGATAGGATAAATCATGTATTTTGTACTCTTAAACAAAATAAAGGTTTAAAAGCCCAAACCCAATTGATTAACTGAATCCACAATCATGATTATTTAAAATGAGAGCCTTAAACTTTATACCTTATCCAAACAGAACATGCTCCCGAGAATAACATCAACACTCAGAAAATTGTGGTTAAGAAAATTTAAAATCACACAAATGCCTTTGCAGTTATCTGGGCCATGGATTGGGCAAACTTGCAATGTGAGGTTTGAAAATTGACTTAAACAAACTTTAAGGAGACATGGTGATTTATTTGAAACCTTGATGACTCAAATTCCTTTGAGAAGTGCAAAACCCTAATTGCTGACTGGTTGCCTAGGAAGAGAATCTGCTTGATCAACTTTTGAACCAAATTGAGTGTTTGAGAAACCCCTGAGATAGCATCTTGAGTGATAAATGGGAGGGAAAATTTTGGGGTACAACAGCTGTCCCTGTTCAATCTTCTTAAACTTGAAAAGTAAGATCGAAGTGCTTGTCGTTCGCGGCTTGAAAGTAGAAGATGATTGAACACTAGAGTGCCTAAAAATTTGCACTTGATGATGCGCTGGTTGATAGTGTAGGGAATGGGATTATATATTCCATTTGGAGAAATGATGGAGAGTTGTCGGAGATGGGCTTATAGATGCCATCCAAAGGTGATTGTTTACAAAAAGTATGAACTCGATTTTAACAGAAAATGAATTAGAATAAACCGTTGAGAGATTTATCTGAACCAGTTGAACCAGTAAAAATATGGAAACGAATCAGAATAAACAGTTGAGAGATTTATCTGAACCAGTAAGAATCTGGAAACGAATCAGAATAAACCATTGAGAGATTTATCTGAACCAGTAAGAATTTGGAAACGAATTAGAATAAACCGTTGAGAGATTTATCTGAACCAATAAGAATCTGGAAACGAATCAGAATAAACTGTTGAGAGATTTATCTGAACCACTAAGAATCTGGAAACGAATCAGAATAAATCGTTGAAAGATTTATGTGAACCAGCAAGAATCTGGAAATGAATCAGAATAAACTGTTGAGAGATTTATCTGAACCCGTAAGAATCTGGAAACGAATCAGAATAAACCGTTGAGAGATTTATCTGAACCAATAAGAATCTGGAAATGAATCAGAATAAACCGTTGAGAGATTTATCTGAACCAGTAAGAATCTGGAAATGAATCAGAATAAACCGTTGAGAGATTTATCTGAACCAGTAAGAATCTGTAAATAAATTAGAATAAACCGTTGGGATATTTATCTGAACCAGTAAGAATCTTGAAATGAATCAGAATAAACCGTTGAGAGATTTATCTGAACCAGTAAGAATCTGGAAACGAATCAGAATAAACCATTGAGAGATTTATCTGAACCAGTAAGAATTTGGAAACGAATTAGAATAAACCGTTGAGAGATTTATCTGAACCAATAAGAATCTGGAAACGAATCAGAATAAACTGTTGAGAGATTTATCTGAACCACTAAGAATCTGGAAACGAATCAGAATAAATCGTTGAAAGATTTATGTGAACCAGCAAGAATCTGGAAACGAATCAGAATAAACCGTTGAGAGATTTATCTGAACCCGTAAGAATCTGGAAACAAATCAGAATAAACCGTTGAGAGATTTATCTGAACCAATAAGAATATGGAAATGAATCAGAATAAACCGTTGAGAGATTTATCTGAACCAGTAAGAATCTGGAAATTAATCAGAATAAACCGTTGAGAGATTTATCTGAACCAGTAAGAATCTGGAAATAAATTAGAATAAACCGTTGGGATATTTATCTGAACCAATAAGAATCTTGAAATGAATCAGAATAAACCGTTGAGAGATTTATCTGAACCAGTAAGAATCTGGAAACGAATCAGAATAAACCGTTGAGAGATTTATCTGAACCAGTAAGAATCTGGAAACGAATCAGAATAAACCATTGAGAGATTTATCTGAACCAGTAAGAATTTGAAAGAAATATTTTGCTATGTAGATGGTCGACCAATCTTTTCTAAGGAATTGGTCTATATTTGACTTGTTGAAAAATATGTGTCTATCAGAAATTTGTTGATAACAATTTCTTGTCGATTGATTCTTTCCTGAAAAAGGTGAAGAGTTAATTGCATGCAATGCTATTATGTATGCAATTCATGGTATGATATTGTTTCTCAATATAAAGGAGATTGCACTGTATGTACTTGTGTTATTAATGTTATGACGTATGAATGCAAATGTATGGACTTAAAGATTGTTCGTGTCGTAGTGTTGTTGGAAGCGGGGAAAATAAATCCCTCTTGAAGCACTGATGAGTGAGTTTCCAATCATTAGAGAAATAAACTCTGTTGTAGAAGGGAAATGCCGAACATTACTTGTGGACTTCGTGAAATCCTGCTGGGGAAACCTGAGAAGTTGGGTGTAACACCCCAATTCTACCCCTCGTAATTAATAATAAAATCAGAGTTTCAAAATTTCATCCAAACATAAATTGAGGTATCACATATTCGTGTTTTTCATCACTTTGCATTATAATGCACATCACAAAATAAAAAGTCGGATATACCGATTCATAACATAAATCATCATATGAACATATGACTAATCACAACACAGCGGATGTGTTCACAAAATGTACGTATCATCATGTTATCATCAATACATAAAGTCATAAGATAGTATACATAAACTATCCTATCAAAATAATAACGTCGCCCAAATCCCGAGTGTTACTACTATCAGAGCAGAGCGACTCAAAATAAAGAGACTCGAGCTAATCCTCATCATCCTCGCGGATCACCTGCACATTACCAATATAAAGGCAACGGCGAAACAAGTAAAGGGTGAGATACTCCAAAAAATATAATTAAAGGCATGATAAAATATATTAATAGTTTTGGATCATAAATTATATAGGTTAATAAGAATATGTCAACAAATATCAAATCTCACATACTTTAAAATCATCATTTAGTGTATAAGATCAACACTTTAATATCATCACATAATCACCATAATCATGTCAAAACAAGACATAAATTCCATCGCCATAAACTCATATTGTCGCTTTACCGTCATGTTATATCCATCGCATAATTTACATGAAATTATCACATCATAATCACTTTATGTTCAACACAAAAATCATCACAAGATAAGGTATCATATAACATCACAATTCATTATAAGCCATCAAATAAAACTCAACGCCAAAAGACTCAAAAATAAACATAACCGACTCCATGAGACACGACTATGTTATGCATGTGGTATCCGTCGCTTTGCCCATAATTAGGAACATTTGGCATAAAGCCCATCGTCGCTTTGGCATAAAAGCCCTCGTCACTTGGCATAAAAGCCCTCGTCACCAATGCAATGTATGTGACTCGACCACACGACATCACAAACACGACATAATAAAAACATCATCATTGCACATCAAAATTTGGCAAAAATCCCACGTCGTCATATTTATCCACATAAGGATAAATATATCATCACATTATATATCATCAAGCATTCGTTATGAATAAAACGTCGCCAACATCATATTTAATCACATAACAACATCATCAAAAAATCACTTAATTCCAAACATGGAAAATTAATCAAACATCAATAATCGTTGCAAAATTCATTCACAATAACTGGCATCAATTATAATCATTAACGTCGCAATCGGATTATCCATACGCGACTTAAACCGACTAAAATGCAACCCGGTTCAACTTAACCATAAATTGGCCTATTTCGGGTTGCTTCATAAAAACTCGAAATTTAGAAAAACTAACCTCACTACGACGTTCTACACGTCAAAATTAGATAGCACGTCAATTTTCGTTAAATTCGGAGCAACTTGCTGCGTCGCCGAAATTGCCGAAATCGGGAAATCAGAACATAATCGGGTTCCAAATTAAATCGGCTAACTTGTGTCATATTTATATTTAATTAATATAAATATTTAATATATTAAATTAAGAAAAGAAAAACAAAACATAAATTAATTAATTTCTAAACTTACTTCAAATTCCATACTGCTAACCTACTGCTAGTTACGTTTTTGTTTTATCAAAACTACACTGCTATTTCTTTTCTTATTTTTATAAGCTACTGCTATTACTTTATAAACTTCATTGCAATTAGTAATACTACTAGTTTATTAGAAACTTCACTGCATATTTAGTTAACTAGCTTCATACTGCATATTTAGTTTTCTAACTTCATATTGCATATTTACTTTAGCATAGTTTTCGTTTTTTTTTCCTTCTAAACTACTGCTAGTTCCTAAACTCCATTCTTTAGTCTATGAAACGTAATACTGTTAGTACTACATTTTTTTTTATAAAACTAAATTTAATTAATTTAATTTAATTTTTCTAATTTAATTTCTATTAACATAACAATAATTCCACAACACTAACACTTAAATTAACTCTCCTAATTTATCTCAACAAATCTCAAGTACCCTAACACCAATTTTATCCCAAATCAAAATATACCAAATCAAACCCTAACTATAAGCATTGAAAAATCAAACCCCTTACCTTAGATGTTTGAAATGATTCTTGTTTTTCTAACCCAAAACCCAAGCTAGCTCTTGTGTTCTTGTTTCCTCTTCTCTTCTAAGACCTCTCTCTCTCTCTCTCTCTCTCTCTCTCTCTCTCTCTCTCTCTCTCTCTCTCTCTCTCTCTCTCTCTCTCTCTCTCTCTCTCTCTCTCTCTCTCTCTCTATGTGTGTGTGTTTTAATGTCATGACATAAAACAAGGTGTGTTTGGTTTGTTTAGAACAAGACACTAGCAATCAAAAATACCAAAAAGCCCTTGGTCTTACTACTAGATATAACACTAATAATACTAAATAATATTATTAACCCAAATAATTAAAATAACTCCAAATAATTAAATATCGGTCCGAATAATATTTTACTGAACCGAACGGAATAAAAACCGGACCAAACAAAATAATTACCGGTCCCTCAAAACAAATACCAGACTGAATAAAATAATTACCGGTCCCTCAAAATAAATACCGGACTGAATAAAATAATTACCGGCTCCCAAAACAAATACCGGACCGAATAAAATAATTACCGGTCCCATAAAACAAATACCGGACCGAATAAAATAATTACCGGTCCCTCAAAAAAAATACCGGACCGAATAAAATAATTACCGGTCCCTCAAAACAAATACCGGACCGAATTAAATAATTACCGGTCCGAATAAAACATCACCGAATATATTAACAGATATACCGGTTAATATAAATATTCTCGTCACAAAAAGATAAACGTCAAACGGTAACTCGAAAATATAAATATAATATAATATTAAATAAAACGGGGCGTTACAACTCTCCCCCACTTAAAAAGTTTCGTCCTCGAAATTACATAACTCGAAAAGCTCGGGATAGGAATCCCGCATCTTGCTTTCTAACTCCCACGTCGCACTTTCACCAGTTGCTCCTATCCAAACAACTTTAACCAAGGAGATCTCTTTGCCACGAAAAGACTTCATCTCACGATCTTCGATCCTTAAAGGCATCGTCTCCACCATAAGATTGTCTCGAACTTGAATATCATCCAACTCAATCACATGTGAAGGATCCGGAACATACTTCCGAAGTTGCGACACATGGAACACATAATGCAAGTTCGAAAGATTTGGCAGTAATGCCACTCTATAAGCCACTTTTCCCACTTTACTAGTAATTTGATAAGGACCAATAAAGCGAGGAGTTAGCTTCTTCGACTTCAATGGTCGCCCAACGCCGGTTGTAGGAGTAACTCACAAAAATACATGATCACCATCTTGAAATTCCAAGTCTTTTCTCCTTTTATCATGATAACTCTTTTGTCAACTTTGAGAAATTCTTATCTTTTATCTAATCATCTTCACCGTCTCAGAAGTCTCTCTAACCAATTCTGGTCCAAGCACCACACTTTCATCCGACTCATGCCAACACAAAGGAGTTCTACACCTCCGACCATACAAAGCCTCGAACGGTGCCATTCCAATACTAGCATGAAAACTATTGTTATAAGTAAACTCAATCAAAGGAAGGTATGTATCTCATGAACCACCATGTTCAAGAATACAAGCTCGTAACAAGTCCCCCAATGATTGAATCGTCCTTTTCGTCTGACCATCAGTTTGAGGGAACTCAACCTTAACTTTGAACCCAAAGCCTCTTGCAAGCTCTTCCAAAATTCAGAAGTAAACCTCAGATCTCTATCCGAAACAATACACAAAGGAATACCATGTAATCTCACAATCACATGCGTATCAATTTCTGCCAACTTCGATACGGGATAAGTGATGTTAATAGGAATAAAGTGAGTCGACTTCGTAAGCCTATCAACAATCACCCAAATTGCATCGTGTCCTCTTGGTGTATTCGGTAACCCCGTTACGAAATCCATAGAAATGCTATCCCATTTCCATTCTGGAATATCTAACGGTTGCATCAACCCTGCAGGTTTCTGATGCTCCACTTTAGACTTATGACAAGTCAAACAAGCATAAACAAACTGAGCCACCTCTCTCTTCATGCCCGACCACCAAAATAGTTTCTTTAAATCTTGATACATTTTGGTCGCTCCGGGATGAATACTCAAATTTCTTCTATGACTTTCTTCCAAGATCATTCTCTTCAAATCCACATCATCGGGAATACATATCCTATCTCGGAACCTCAAAACACCCTGAGCATCCAACTTGAAATCTTCATTTTCAGTTTGTCCAATACCAACCAACAAATTAACAAGTTTCACATCAAGCTTCTGAGCTTCTCTAACACTATCAAGGAAATCATTATTGATCTTTAACATTCCCAAGATAACACTCTTCGGTGTCACTTCTACTACAAGACTCATATCTCTAAATTGCTCAATCAATTCCAACTCTTTCACCATCAACAGTGACATATGCAAAGTCTTTCAACTTAAAGCATCGGCCACCACATTAGCTTTACCAAGATGGTAATTCAATCCAAAATCTTAATCTTTCAACAATTCAAGCCACCGTCTTTGTCTCATATTAAGCTCTTTCTGATCGAACAAGTACTTCAAACTTTTATGGTCACTAAATACTTCAAATCTAGAACCATAAAGATAATGCCTCCAAATCTTAAGCACAAAAACAACCGCTGCAAGCTCCAAATCGTGCGTAGGATAATTCTTCTCATGAATCTTCAATTGCCTATAAGCATAAGCAACCACTTTGCCATTTTGCATAAGTACACCACCTAAACCCATCTTAGAAGCATCACAATAAACAACAAACGATTCTTCAGGATTAGGTAGAATCAAGATCGGAGCCGTTGTCAACCTTTTCTTCAATTCAACAAAACTTTCTTCACACTTGACATCCCACATAAATGCAGCTCCTTTACAAGTCAACTTTGTCAAAGGGAGCGCCAACTTAGAAAAACCTTCAATGAACCTTCTATAGTAACCAGCCAATCCTAAGAAACTTCTAATCTTAGTAACAGACTTAGGAGTTTCCCATCTCAACATAGCATCAACTTTAGAAGGATCAACTGCAATGCCATCACCAGAAATGACATGCCCCAAAAAGCTCACTTCACTTAACTAGAACTCGCACTTCGATAACTTAGCATAAAGATTCTTTTCTTTCAGAACTTCCAACATGATGCGCAAATGTTCTACGTGCTCTTCTTCAAATTTAGAATAAACTAGAATATCATCAATGAAAACAACCACGAAATGATCCAAGTAAGGATGGAATATACGATTCATGTACTCCATGAATATTCCCGGTGCATTAGTGACACCGAAAGGCATCACCGAATATTCGTAATGTCCATACCTCATCCTGAAAGCAGTTTTCTGAACATCTTCTTCTTTCACCCTTATCTGATGGTAACACGATCTCAAATCAATCTTACTAAACATGCGAGCACCAACCAATCGGTCCATCAAATCATCAATTCTAGGAAGTGGATACCTATTCTTGATAGTTACTTTATTCAACTGACGATAATCAATACAAAGTCTCATGCTACCGTCTTTCTTCTTCACCAATAACACAGGAGCTCCCCACGGAGACACACTAGGTCCAACAAACTTCTTCTCGAGCAAATCTTCTAATTGGCTCTTCAATTCTGCTAACTCAGATGAGGACATCCTGTATGGTGCCATAGAGATAGGTCTGGTACTAGGGATAAGATCCACAGAAAACTCAACTTCTCTTTCTGGAGGTGCACTAGGAATCTCATCAAGGAATACTTCGGGAAAATCGCACACCACCAGAAAGTTTTCTATCATAGAAAGAGTCCCCATCAACAAGAAAACCAACGCCTCATCCTTCATGAACTCATTCAACTGCTTCGTCGACACCAACATAGATTGTTCTTCTTCTACTAAGGAAGAAAACCTCACAGTGTTGTCATAGCAATTGATATGGACATAATTAGATTTTAACTAGTCCATACCTAAAACCACGTCCAACTCGACAAGCGGTAAACAAACAAGATCCACCACAAAGTCTCTATTAAATATTGATAAAGGGCAACTTGCACACACAAAAGAAGTAGTAACCGTTCCCTTAGCCAGAACTTCTACCACCATATCTCTATCCAGAGACGACAAAGTGAGACCCAATCTGTTTACATAATCAACAACAATAAAACAGTGAGTAGCACTAGTATCAATAATAGTAATAATAGGAAAGCTATTAATGAAACTAGTACCTCGAACAAGACCATCCTCGTTTGCCGTCGGAGCACCCGACAAAGCAAACACCTTTCCCGCTCCTTGAGTCTTCTTAGGCTTATTACATTGAGCACTAATGTGACCTCCCTCGCCATAATTAAAACATACCACATTCTTATGTCTACAATCGCGAGTCATATGGCCCACTTCTCCACATCGGAAACATCTCACCTCATTCTCCTTAGCTCTAACATCGCTTCGACAAACATTACTTTTGTGGCCAGGTTTCCCACACTTGTAACAAACAATACTAGCAGGAGCATCTCCCCACTAGTTCTTAGCCCTTGAAACGCTTTCTGTTTCCCTTTACCAGCTGGAGCATCATACGGTTTTCCACGGCTTTGCTGAGCTTTGTTTCTCTTATCAGACATAATCTTATAATGAGCATTACTGTCCTCCTCAAAGATCCTACAACTATAAATCAAATCCGAAAAGACACGGATTTTTTGATAGCCAATAACTTTCTTAATCTCCGGACATAAACCATTTTCAAACTTGATGAATTTAGAGAACTCTCCATTCGGCCCATCATAATGCGAATAGAACTTGGCCAACATAGTGAACCTTGCAGCATAATCAGTGATAGACATGCTTCCTTGCTTTAATTCAAGGAACTCTATCTCCTTCTTTCCCCGAACATCTTCTGGGTAATACTTCCTCATGAATTCCCTTCGGAAAACCTCCCATGTCACTTCCTCACAAGTAACCTCAAGCCTCTGACGGGTTTCAACCCACCAGTCATCCGCTTCAACACTTAGTTTATGAGTACCATAACAGACCCTTTCCACAGGAGTGTAATCCATCACACAGAAGATTCTTTTAATCTCATTCAGCCACGCCAAAGCACCTTCAGGATCATACTTTCCTTGGAAAGTAGGAGGATTCTCTCTTTTGAAGGTTGCTAAACTACGAGACCCAGCGTTCTCGTCAGCATTCAGCGGGTTTTAGAAAGCCTGAGCCATTGCCTGCATAGCAGCAGCAAGAGTCTCATCATTCCTACCAGTGTTCCTTCTAGCCATAACAACTTCTGCTCAAAACAAAACAAGGATTAGAATCAACAAATAAAAATACTTGATTGATAGACGACAACAAACTCAACAACTTAGCTGGATAGACCGACGTGCTCTGATACCACTAATGTAACACCCCAATTCTACCCCTCGTAATTAATAATAAAATCAGAGTTTCAAAATTTCATCCAAACATAAATTGAGGTATCACATATTCGTGTTTTTCATCACTTTGCATTATAATGCACATCACAAAATCAAAAGTCGGATATACCGATTCATAACATAAATCATCATATGAACATATGACTAATCACAACACAGCGGATGTGTTCACAAAATGTACGTATCATCATGTTATCATCAATACATAAAGTCATGGGATAATATACATAAACTATCCTATCAAAATAATAACGTCGCCCAAATCCCGAGTGTTACTACTATCAGAGCAGAGCGACTAAAAATAAAGAGACACGAGCTAATCCTCATCATCCTCGCGGATCACCTGCACGTTACCAATATAAAGGCAACGGCGAAACAAGTAAAGGGTGAGATACTCCAAATCATATAATTAAAGGCATGATAAATTATATAAATAGTTTTAGAATCATAAATGATATAGGTTAATACGAATATGTCAACAAATATCAAATCTCACATACTTTAAAATCATCATTTAGTGTATAAGATCAACACTTTAATATCATCACATAATCACCATAATCATGTCAAAACAAGACATAAATTCCATTGCCATAAAATCATATCGTCGCTTTACCGTCATGTTATATCCATCGCATAATTTTCATGAAATTATCACATCATAATCACTTTATGTTCAACACAAAAATCATCACAAGACAAGGTATCATATAGAATCTCAATTCATTATAAGCCATCAAATAAAACTCAACGCCAAAAGACTCAAAAATAAACATAACTGACTCCATGAGACACGACTATGTTATGCATGTGGTACCCGTCGCTTTGTCCATAATTAGGAACATTTGGCATAAAGCCCATCGTCGCTTTGGCATAAAAGCCCTCGTCGCTTGGCATAAAAGCCATCGTCGCCAATGCAATGTATGTGACTCGACAACATGGCATCACAAACACGACACAATAAAAACATCATCATCGCACATCAAAATTTGGCATAAATCCGACGTCGCCATATTTATCCACACAAGGATAAACATATCATCGCATCATATATCATCAAGCATTCGTTATGAATAACACGTCGCCAACATCATATTTAATCACATAACAACATCATCAAAAAATCACTTAATTCCAAACATGGAAAATTAATCAAACATCAATAATCGTTGCAAAAGTCATTCACAATAACCGGCATCAATTATAATCATTAACGTTGCAATCAGATTGTCCATACGCGACTTAAACCGACTAAAATGCAACCCGGTTCAACTTAACCATAAATTGGCCTATTTCGGGTCACTTTATAAAAACTCGAAATCTAGAAAAAACTAACATCACCACGACGTTCTACACGTCAAAATTAGCTAGCATGTCAATTTTCGTTAAATTCGGAGCAACTTGCTCCATCGCCGAAATTGTCGAAATCGGGAAATCGGAACATAATCGGGTTCCAAATTAAATCGGCTAACTTATGTCATATTTGTATTTAATTAATATAAATATTTAATATATTAAATTAAGAAAAGAAAAACAAAACATAAATTAATTAATTTCTAAACTTACTTCAAATTCCATACTGCTAACCTACTGGTAGTTACGTTTTTTTTTATCAAAACTACACTGCTATTTCTTTTCTTATTTTTATAAGCTACTGCTATTACTTTATAAACTTCATTGCAATTAGTAATACTGCTAGTTTATTAGAAACTTCCCTACATATTTAATTAACTAGCTTCATACTGCATATTTAGTTTTCTAACTTCATATTGCATATTTACTTTAGCATAGTTTTCGTTTTTTTCTTTCTAAACTACTGCTAGTTCCTAAACTCCATTCTTTAGTTTATGAAACGTAATACTGTTAGTACTGCATAATTTTTTTTTTTTTTTTATAAAACTAAACTTAATTAATATAATTTAGTTTTTCTAATTTAATTTCTATTAACATAACAATAATCCCACAACACTAACACCTAAATTAACTCTCCTAATTTATCTCAACAAATCTCAAGAACCCTAACATCAATTTTATCCCAAATCAAAATATATCAAATCAAACCCTAACTATAAGCATTGGAAAATCAAACCCCTTACCTTAGATGTTTGAAATGATTCTTGTTCTTCCAACCCAAAACCCAAGCTAACTCTTGTGTTCTTGTTTCCTCTTCTCTTCTAAGACTTCCTTCTCTTGCTCTCTCTCTTTATGTGTTTTAATGTTATGACATAAAACAAGGTGTGTTTGGTTTGTTTAGAACAAGACACTAGCAATCAAAAATATCAAAAAGCCCTTGGTCTTACTACTAGTTATAACACTAATAATACTAAATAATATTATTAACCCAAATAATTAAAATAACTCCAAATAATTAAATATCGGTCCGAATAATATTTTACCCAACCGAACGAAATAAAAACTGGACCGAACAAAATAATTACCGGTCCCTCAAAATAAATACCGGACCAAATAAAGTAATTACCGGTCCCTCAAAATAAATACCGGACCGAATAAAATAATTACCGGTCCCCCAAAACAAATACCGGACCGAATAAAATAATTACCGGTCCCTCAAAATAAATACCAGACCGAATAAAATAATTACCGGTCCCTTAAAACAAATACCGGACCGAATAAAATAATTACCGGTCTGAATAAAACGTCGCCGAATATATTAACAGATATACCAGTTAATATAAATATTTTCTTCGTAAAAAAATAAACGTCAAACGATAACTCGAAAATATTAATATAGTATAATATTAAATAAAACGGGGCGTTACATTGGGCAACTTACTGGGGAAACCCCTACAGCGGTAGTTGAAAGTTTTGCTCTGTCCGGGGTATGAGAGCGCTTGATACCAACAGGCTGCATACTGGGGATACGTCAGCGATTCTGTAGTAGGATGTATTTGCTTCCGCTCTAGCTGGAGAAGGTACCTGCGGGGATCTTATGGAATGGCCTATAGATTATATCCTATTTCTTAAAGCCATTAGTAATTGTCTTTCCGTTTTCTATTCATTTGTAAATAGTAATGAAGTTCAAATGCATATGTTCAAAAATAAATCATTGGATATTTTTGTAAACAAAACACAGAAATAAAGAAAAATAGATAGTTTTGCACTTCCAAAAGGGGTATCTTTGTATTAACTTGAATAAGTCCTTTTTGTACAATGAGACGAGCATTCTAGTAAGAGAATGTCGTCGTAAAAAAATGAAATTTGATACAAAGAAAAGATAGCTATGTGCAATAATCCCATGGGGTTCCCATTCTGCTATAGTCTTTGTGTCTCTGAGTGTCTTATCCACTTGTCGCCTCGGCGAAGCTGATTGGATTCATTAGAACCGTTTGAGTTTGTTGGTCAACGCTGAAGATTGTCTGCAAGATGATCCAATGGGACATAGTCATACGCTTTAAATCCCTAACTTTTGCCTGGACTGCCTTTTCGGGCTTTCGATCCACCGGGATACCCTTTTTTACCCAAGCCTCCCTTTCAGGTTTTCAGCTTGCCGGGTGTACAGATTTTTTTTTGTATTTTATCCCTAATTTTTTCCCGAACCTTTTGGTTCGCCGGGATGCCCTAATTTTTTCCTAGGTCAGTCGACCTGGCGGGTCCTTGTTCATGCGTAGTATCTTTTAACTATGTCCGTATTTACAGGATGCGGGAGGTCGTCGCCATCCATAGTGGTTAAGACCATTGCTCCACCAGAGAATATGCTTTTGATTACAAACGGTCCTTCATATGTAGGAGTCCATTTTCCCCTGGGGTCACCTTGTGGAAAAATGATATGCTTGACTACCAAGTTACCGACCCGATATACCTGACGTTTGACCTTTTTGTTAAAAGCTTTGATCATGCGTTTTGGTATATCTGACCATGACAGATGGCTGCAAGCCTCTTCTCATCAATCAAGTTCAATTGGTAAAATCGAGTCTGGATCCAATCTTCTTCGTTCAAACCAGCATCCTTCATGATCCTCAGAGAGGGGATCTAGACCTTGATAGGTAAGACAACCTCCATGCCGTATACCAGAGAATAGGGTGTTTCCCCAGTTGATGTGCGAGTTGTGGTACGATACCCGTGGAGAGCAAACGGTAGCATCTCATGCCAATCTTTGTATGTGACTTTCATTTTCTGTATGATCTTCTTAATGTTTTTGTTAGAAGCTTCTACAACACCATTCATCTTTGGCCGGTAAGGGGAAGAATTGTGATGCTGGATTTTGAATTTCTCGCACAAGGCGGTGATCATAGTGTTGTTTAGATTCGTACCATTATCAGTGAGGATTCTCTCTAGGATACCGCACCGACATATGAGATTCTGTTTGATGAACCGGGCGACCACATTCTTAGTAACAGAAGCGAAGGAAGCTGCCTCAACCCACTTTATAAAATAGTCGATGGCCACTAAGATGAAGCGGTGTCCATTGGAGGTTGTTGGCTTGATTTCCCCAATCATATCGATTCCTCACATAGCAAAGGGCTAGGGAGCCGTCAAGACATTCAGAGGAACCGGAGGGACGTGCACTTTATCAGCATAAATCTGACACTTATGGCAAGTCCGAGAGTGTTGATAGCAATCTGCCTCCATGGTAGACCAATAATATACTCCCCGTAGGATTTTCTTTTCCATCGTATGCCCACTAGAATGGGTACCAAAAGTGCCTTCGTATAATTCAACCATGATCCTTTCAGCCTCAACCTTGTCTATGCACCAAAGTAATACAGAGTCATGACTGCATTTGTACAAAATGCCGTTACTCGATGGGTGGTAACAACACAGGGGGCTCTTGTAAGTATTCTTTGATTTTGTCAAAAGCAACTTGGTATTCATCATTCCATTGGACTACTTGATCTTTCTTCAAGAGCTTGAAGATTGGCTCACAAGTAGCTGTCAGGTGAGAAATGAACCTGGCTATGTAATTCAAATGTTCCAAGAATCCTCTGACTTCCTTCTCAGTACGAGGAGAAGGCATCTCTTGTATCTCTTTAACCTTGGCAGGATCAACCTCGATACCTTTGTTGCAGACGACAAAGCCTAGGAGTTTACCAGACCGTACGCCGAACGTGCATTTGTTTAGATTCAACCTCAACTTGTATTTCTTCAACCTCTCAAACAGCTTTTGCAAGTGATCAAGATGCTCTTCTTCCGTTTGAGACCTGGCTATCATATCGTCTATGTAGACCTATATCTCATGATGTATCATGTCATGAAATAAAGCTACCATGGCGCGTTGGTAGGTTGCCCCATCATTCTTCAGTCCGAATGGCATGACCTTATAGCAGAATGTGCCCCACTGTGTAACAAAGATTGTTTTCTCCATATCCTCAGGCGCCATTTTGATTTGGTTGTAGCCTGAGAAACCGTCCATGAAGGAAAACACTTTGTGTTGTGCCGTATTATCAACTAGAATATCAATGTGGGGGAGTGGGAAATCATCCTTGGGGCTTTCCCTATTCAAATATCTATAGTCCACACACATTCGCACTTTGCTGTCTTTCTTGGGCACGGGAACAACATTGGCAACCCATTGGGGATAAAAGGTGACAACCAAAAATCCAGCATTGAATTTCTTCATGACTTCTGCTTTAATTTTTTCTGACATATCAGGCCTCATGCGGCAAACCTTTTTCTTTACTGGAGGACAATCTTCTCTTGTAGTAAGACGATGTACCACAATGTCTGTATCAAGTCCCGACATGTCTTTGTACGACCAGACAAAGACCTCCCCATAATTGTGCAGCAACTGTATCAGATGCTCCTTGACACTGGGTTCCAAATTGGCACCCACTTTGACCTCCTTTTTGTCCTTCTCAGTACCTAAGTTAATTGTTTCAACTGGCTCTTTGTGAGGCTGAATGGTCCTTTCTTCCTGTTGCAACAACCTGGCCAACTCCCCTGGCACCTCACAATCTTCCTCACTTTCGTCATCGGCTTGGTAGATTGGATTTTCAAAGTCACAATTGGCCATAGCAGAACCGTTTCCCATGGGATCCTGAGTGGATGTAGATCTGCATTTTAATATGTGAGTGTGTGTAAGAGCATAGTTGCTTTTTGAAAGAAATAAAATGTAAGAAAGAAAGACAAAGAACACAAAATTTGATGCAAAAACGTCCATGATTCATTAATGACATATGAATGAAGTGACAACCCTCACAAATGGACCGTTGTGCCTCGGGTAAGACACAATGTTTTAAAAGTCTGAATTGTTTAAATATTACAAGCATGAAAATATTAAAAGACAATTACTCTTGAATAAAAGTAATAGGAATGAAATCTTTGGCCTCCCAATTGTTGAGCCCTCCGCCGATGGTTGGGAAAATCCATTCGTCCATATCAAAGCTGCCATCACTGTCTTCCACTGTATTGACTCCCTGATTGCTGATATGAAAAGGTGGTCCCTCGGTGCGAGAACGTCGAACAGCTCTTTGGGCCTTTGTAGTGAATCCCAAACCAAATTTGTCGGACTTGTAGGGAATATCCGGAAGCTGACCCCAGATGGTACACCCGCCTTCTTCAATTACCGCTCGAGCATCTTTAAAAGAGGCCATCTTCAGTGGAGGTCTGGTAATCTTCGGGACTTTAGACTTGGTTGCCGCGACTGTTGCTGGAACCTCTTCAAAGTTATGACAGGGAGTCTCAATGAATTCACCATCCATTTCAATATACCTGAAAGAGTTCAGATGGCTAACCATGTACTCCTCCTCTCCGTGAACTGTGACAATCTTTCCTTTGATCGGGTATTTTAGCATTTGGTGCAGGGTAGAAGTGACGACACTCGCACCATGGATCCAAGGTCGACCCAATAGACAAGAGTACGAAGGGGGGATGTCCATCAAATAGAAAGTAGAGTCAAAAGTCTGCGTTCCAATTTTTATGGGGATACGGACTTCTCCGTGCACTGTCCTCTTGGAACCACCAAAGGCCCTTACTATGATGTTGCTAGGTTTTAATATGAGCCCTCGCAGTCCAGTCGATCGAGAGCATTTTTTGGCAAGACATTCAATGATGAGCCGATATCCACCAGAACGTGGGCAAGTGTGGTGCCCATGCATTCAATGGAAACATGCAAGGCATCGTTGTGCTTCCTTCCCTTAGAGGTTAAATCAGCATCAAAAAATCCTAATCCGTTATCAGCAGTTAGATTGGCCACACAGTTTTCAAATTGGTCGATGGAGGTCTCTTGGGGCACGTGGGCGATCTTAAGAAACTTTACCAAATCTTTGGCGTGGGTCTCAGAACACAAAAGTAAGGACAACAATGATATCTTTGAGGGGGTCTTCCCCAACTGTTCTACAATGTTGTAGTCAATTTTATTGATTATCTTCAGTATTTCTTCTATCTCCTTTCTAGAAGCTTCAAGGATGATCTTGGGACGCTCTCTTGCTTGGAAAGGCTCCTTCAAGACCTCTTTGCCCATTGTCTCGGTAGCAGGGATAACAATAGGGGTATCACTGGGAGTGTCGGTAGGAGTGGCAGTAGGAATGATCACAGGAGTAGCAACGGTCTTTGGAGAAATCTCGGGTGAGAATACTCTTCCACTTCTTGTTATCTTGCTAGTCCCAGTGATATTACCGATGTCGGGATCAATATCTCTCGCAACTTCGTCTTTGACAGCCAACTGATCTTGCTTGACGCCATAGTAATAAACATCAGCCCCATAACTCCAGGGAACAACTTTATCCGAAGAGTATGATATTGGTCTTGGCATAGTGATGATTAAAGGTGCAGACCTTGGAACAGATGTAATCCTGACGGGTCTTTTGGTGGAGACCCCAGGAGGATTGTCGGAAATGGTGATTATCGAAACATCTTGATAGGAACTTCTGGTAAGGGGAAGCTTTTCAAATAAGATTTCTTTACTAGTCATCAGGCGCTGGACGCCTATCTCCAGTAATAAATAGCCGTTCGGTAGAGACTTGCATAAGTGACAATCTTCATCACAGCCTGGGAATAGACTGGCTTGCAGTAGATTCTATTTAATGGTCAATAGAGGAGTAATTAAGTCATTCACGGAGGAGACAAAATGATCATCATCAATGGCGTTGATACCTTGGCCATGTCTGGGCATTGGCGCCGTTATTACATTAGGCGTTTCTGGGGGATCAAACTCAATCTCTTTCGCATCGATAAGGTCTTACACCTTATTCTTTAAGGCCCAATAGTCGTTTGTATCGTGCCCCGGGATTTCAGAATGATAGGCACATTGAGTGTTTGGGTTGTAGCAAGGAGAAGCAGTATTGGGGCTCTTGGGAGCTTCCTTTAGAGTTGTCATATTGGTCTTAAGAAGGTGTGGAAAAACTTGAGACATGGTCATATTGATCCAGGTAAATCGTCTCATGGGCGCTTCTAGTTTGCGCTGATAATTTCGCTGCTGATTTGACACAGGATTAGAAATCATAACAGCCCCTACCGCCAGGCGACGGTCAGTTTTGTTTTGATTCCTATAGTCATATGCAACACTGACCTCCTTCTTTCCAACAAAGGGCTTCTTCATCATGCTCTAGGATGCATCTCTTTGAATTTTGCCGCTTTTTATACCGGGTTCGACCCGCTCACCAATCATGATTAACTCAGTAAACCCAACTGAGGAACTCCCAATCAGGTGATTGAAGAACGGTCCCGACAAGGTACCTAGAAACATATCCACTAATTCTCTGTTAGATAGAGGGGGCTGGACTCTGCCTGCGAGATCCCTCCATTTTTGAGCATAGGTTTTGAAACCTTTACCTGTTCCCATAGACATGCTTTGCAATTGCGTCCTAGTCAGAGCTAAATCAGCATTGTACTGATATTGTTTGTAGAAAGAGGCGGCCAACTCTTCCCAATTGCGAAAATTGGCCCCTTCCAATTGATAGAACCAGTCCAACTGTGTCCCAGATAAGCTCTCTTGGAAGAAATGCACCCATAGATTCTTGTCAGCCATGTGGGGTTGAATCTTTCTGACGTATGACCTTAGATGTAGCTTTGGGCAAGAGACACCGTCGTATTTGGCGAAAGTGGGGACCTTGAATTTTCGTGGGATGACAACCCCTGAGATGAGTCCTAATTCTTCAAAATAAAAACCGGGTACCCTCTGAATCTCCATAGCATTCAAACGATCCTCTAGCTGTTTGTATTTATCATCAACATGAGGATATTGTTCGTCAAAGTAATTAGGCTCTTCCTCTTCCTCGAATGTTGGGTAGTTGTTCACTTCCTGGGTTTGATTATCTCCTTCTCCTGATGATGTCACAACACTGGTTGATTTCTTCGCTTTCTTCTTCTTCTCTTTGGCCAGCAGAGTCTTCAACTCCTCTTGTCCTTTTGTCAGAGCTAAGAGCATTTGTTGAAACTGGATGTTCTGTGCCTGAAGATCTTTTACAGTCTGTTCAACATCCATCTCACTGAAATAAATAGTAGAAGGATAAGGTGACCTGTTATGAGAAACCTGTATGATGTTATGATGAATGAAGATGCAATATGCAAATGATTTCAAGGAAATTTAGAGATTTAAATTTGTTCAAACCAAAAAAGAACACACGTTATATTAAAATCCAAGTTTGAATACATCATACCTCCTCGGGCTTACAATGAAAGAAACAAAATACAACAAAGCTCCTAAGACAAAAAGACTGAACGCATCCTCTTTGGAGCAATGTAGGCATTCGGGTTTTTCTCTTCATGAAGCAGTTTGGTGAGCTCAAAACCTTCTCCTCACTGGCATAAAATTGGGCTTCAAAGG
The DNA here is from genome assembly GCA_948472305.1 of Vicia faba. Lineage (NCBI taxonomy): Eukaryota > Viridiplantae > Streptophyta > Magnoliopsida > Fabales > Fabaceae > Vicia > Vicia faba. The sequence continues at coordinate 719,978,192 of OX451735.1, forward strand.
TGTCTCTCTCTTCCTTCAACTGAACCTAAGCTTTCTGCAAGTCTTCGAGAGAGGTAGGCATGTCAGGATGAAGAACGGTGTATGGGACGTCTCCTTCGACAACATGCTCTATGATGATAGGAAGGATGGAAGGGTAAGGCATCACGAGACTCTGAGCACGAGCCCGTACCCACCTAAGGTAAGGCTCGAGGGGGATAGAGTTTTTGTGTCCCAAAGTCCTACTGCCCACCTTGTTCACCATTCCCCAAGCACGTGTAAACCAATGGCGGTAAACTTAGTCTTCTTTGTCGTAGTCGAACACCAGACCTTGGATGAGCATCTCGTGAGGGCCGTCTCTTCGGGCATACCCAAACTGTCGAAGAGCTAAGCAGGGGTTGTAGGTGATACCCCCCCTAATACCAAGCAGAGGTACGTTTGGGAACTCCCCGCAGCGGTCAGTGATAAAGACATCTTCCAAGGATCTCGAACACCAACGGATATTAGAGTGGGTGAGAGACATCATCCTTTGAGACCAAGTCAATCTTTGCTCGTTCTTCAATTCTGACTGAGGTAGGTGTGAAGTGAACCACTTAGTGAGTAGGGGGATACAACACAAAAGAGTACCTATTTTCTTCATGGTGCGGGTATGAAGGAAATGCAAGATGTCTCCTAGTAAGGTAGGTATAGGATTGCGAGAGAGAAAGACTTTGATGGCATTAACATCTATGAATTTGTCCGAATTGGGAAACAGAACCAAACCATAAATAAGAAGAGCCATGACGTCTTTGAAAGCTTGGAAATCCGTGTCGTCCCAGAATGAACGAACCTTTTCCAATAGAAACTTAGCTAGAAAGCCTTTAACCCCGCTTCTTGTCTCCAAATTGGCTATGATGTCGGCCCTCTTCATACGTAAAGCTTCGGAAATGACTTCAGGTTTTGGAATCCCTTCTAGACCGGTGAACAGTATCTGATCAAGCACGTGCACCCCTAAGAGTAGAGAGAACTCTTCTAGTGTAGGTACTAACTGATAGTCCAGGAAAGTGAAACAATGATGTACGAGATCAAAGAATTGGAATAGTACATACATCATCTCTTATTGGAAGTTGGATATAGCCAAACTGAGGAGTCGACCAAATTTCTTGGTAAAAGGAGAATCCCCGGGCACTCTTGAGGCTAGCTCTTGAAGTTGAGGGTGTTCTTTTACAAAGATGATTCAGATAGTGTTTCTTCGGATGGAGTTCATGACCTTCAAAACAAAAACAAAGATAAATTTCTAAATCCTTGAAATGGTTAGTGATCATGCGTATGATGTTCATGATGTTTATGATGTTTATGTACAAGTAAATATATACACACATAACAAACAAGTCCCTATGTTTTAGGCTTGCATGGGGTTTTATAGGTAAGTACCCTCTTGAAATTTAGTTGGCTCAACCTGTCCTAGTAATAGTGATCGGGTTCTAAAGGATCTCAGTATCATCGACCTTTCTCTTAGGCATTGTCTTAGCACAACAATCTTTTCTTGCGGCCGAGATATCCCAAAAGTCTAGCCTCAAAGAGTGTAATATCGATTATCAACCAATTTTTAGCTCTACACCGAAACCGGCTATCTCACTACGTTCTAATGGCCAAGTTTGTTCAATTAGGGTTCTAAGTTAATTAGTGCTTCATGACGCCACTCAGCGGTCCCGTATTCTCCTCGATTCACCACGAGGGATACCGGTACCCACAAATGCATCACACTAACATAGCCATTGTTTCAACCGTATTGGTCTACGCCGTATAGTTTCCACAATCTATTGCTATTTACCTAAAAAAGGTGTCCCAGATCCGGGTGGAGGATCAAAGTAAGCCCAATACAAAGAACTAAATATAAAGCACACAAATCAAATAATGAAAGCAAGTAAAGGTGATCTAACCCTAAGGTAACCCCACTTTTAAAGTATTCCCCAAAAGAGTCGCCAGTTCTGTGATATGGTAGGAGAACTGACTTGGTGTTTTGCATTTTGATCGCATTTATGCGGATAGTAAGAGTCGCCACCGACTTTTCTTTTATCCAAAAGGAAAGGTGAAAAAGCACAGGAAAGACCTTTCGAGATTATTTCTCGGGTTCGGGGGGTAGATTATGAAAAGGGAAGGTATTAGCACCCTTTTCATCCATGGTTTTCCATGGGCTCTTAGTTACTCACTTAGATCACTTGCTTTTGTTTTGACAGTATGCTTGTGATGTGGGCTTTGAAAGTGTTTTGAAAAATCTCTTTGTAATGGTTCTCGTTTATATAAGAACGCATATAAAGTTTTGTTTCGAAAGATAGTTCAAAGATGTGTTTGTGGATTGTGTTTTGGGAAGTGTTTTGAAAAGATGTTTTGCAATGGTTCTCGTCTCTATAAGAACGTATACAAAATGTTTTTGTCTTTTCGAAAAATGTTTTGAGATGAAAGTGTCGGTGTAAGAATGTTTTTGTCGTGAGCAAGAGAGTAACTAGGAGCGAATCTACCTACTCGAAAGGTCTCAAGGTTCTTTTCTTTGCTATCTTACCATTGATTTGATAAGAAGCCCCATCGTTAGATGTAAAGGGACAGGCGCGGGTCAATTTTACAGTCATCGAAAGCAACTTATGTGACGCTTTAGCAATTTTCATAAGGGACGAGATCGTTTTATCGAAGGCAACGTTGAGGGTCATCGGGGGACTATGATATTTTTTATCGAAGGGTCATTGCTAAAGCGTCCCATATTCGAGGGACATGATTGTATTTCCGAGGCAACGAGCGAGGTTACCCTAGAGGTGCGCGTGTGAAAAAAGTGTGTTTGATTCAAGTTAATTTTATCTTTGAAATTAGGTTTATCTAGCGATTGATTTTAAATCTTGCCATACACGCCTAATTACTATATAGTAATAAGTAAAACAATAAAATGCAGAAATTGAAATTCTACACTATTACAGAGCTTCGGGAATGGGGGGTACAAATTAATGAATGGGGGTGACAGTAAGAAATAAATATTTAAATCACACAATACAAGTCCAAACCGTTAAATAATTATTTAAGTTAAAACTCTTTTCATTTGATAAAATTAATTAAGGACTTAATTAATAAAGTCAAACAAAAATTATTTTAAAGTTAATAATTATTTAAAACAAATGTCTACCTATTTGCAATTTTTAAATGTATGCTGAAAAATAAAATAAGAATCAAATAATGAAAAAAATATTAACAAAAAAATAAAATAAAGGCAAAGCTAGGAATGGGCCTGCAAATAGAGCAAAACTGGGGGTGCAGAAATTAAAAAGGCCCAAATGCCTCTGGCTGATCAGGTGCAACAGCCCCAAGGAGGTGCACCATGGGCGTGCATCTAAGGTGCGCTGAAAGGGTTATGATAGATGAACAGACGGAGGGATGATGAGGGTGCATCAATGACTAACATAGGGGTACATGTGGGTGATTAAAGAGGTGGTGACAAGTGTCACCACCGGATTGGGCCATGAATTGGTTATCAAACAAAAACAAAACTAATTAACTGGAAGCACAGGCCTCATAATTCATATCTCTTTCTCTCTCTAGACGTGCTGCCTTCTCTCTTCTCTCTTGTTCCGAGTCTTCACCAGAGAAGACCAACTGGCCGTGTCAGAAATCTCCTTATGGCGGTGACGGTGGAGGCGTGACTCCAAACACCATTTTTTATATCAATCTGATCATCTCCTCTCCCTAGTTACTAATCTATGGTTAATTTTTGCAGGTTTTTACTCTAAAGCCCTAGATTTAAAGAGGGGTGGACGGAAACCCTAGGTCAAAGATGTGGCTAATGATGATGATTTATGATGAAACATGAAAAATGGAAAAACAAAATATAAAGAAAAAGGGAGAACGGAGGCCGTGTTCTCCAAAACTGTGAGCTTCGAACCTTTTTCTGAAATCTATGCTTCCAGTATTTTTCCGAATCTCTTTCTCTTCTTCTGAATATCCTGGGATGATTGTTGGGGTAGGATAACAATGAAGACTAGGGTTTGGCTTTTGCTATCTCTCTGAGTTTTTGATTTGCTTAAAAAATCTGTGGCTTTTTGACTTCTAGGTTTTTGATGCTCTAAAAATCTGTTGGTTCTGGTTTTTGTGATCCTTTGCTGGTTATGTTGGCTTTTGTTTTTGTGATGTTTTGATGGTTATGTTGGCTTATGATTTTGTGTTGTTTTGATGGTTATGTTGGCTTTTAGTTTTGTGATGTTTTGATGGTTATGTTGGCTTCTGATTTTGTGATGTTTTGATGGTTATGTTGGCTTCTGATTTTGTGATGTTTTGATGGTTATGCAGTGATGGTCTTTGTGATGTTTTGATGATTTTGTTGGTTTCTGATCAGTGAGGTCTGGTTTCTGGTTTTGTGATGTGTTATTTGTTAGTTCTATATTTTTTTTGATATCTGATGGCTCTCTCCCTGTTCAAATAATCTCCTTCTCTTTTTATAAAACAGTGGTTCTCCTTAGGGTCAAAATAGGAGGGAAAAACTTGAATTTTGACAGTTTTGGTTTTTCTAGCTTTAGGCTTTTGAGTGCAGTTTGAACTGTTTCCATTTTGGTGTATGTTTGGGGAGGTTTTTGGACTGTAATGCATGATGGTTTGCTGTGGTTTATTTTGACATGCTTTTATGCAGAACTTGGACAGGTCCTGGACTGCTATGGGCAGTATAAGGAGGCTTTTAGAGCAAGTCTTCTTGGACAATTTTTATAGCATGCCTTTGTAGCAATAACAACCTGTTTGTCTTGGCATGGCTTTAGATTATTTTCTGGCTAGGTGATATCTTTCCTCTTTCCTCTTTTTATGAAATAAATCACTTTTTGCTTTTGATATATTTTCTGAAGGGTTTGCTTGTTTTTTAGGAAAGTGATGATATGTTGACTTGTATTGCAATATTTGATTCCTTTGGCTTGTTGCTTACATATTATTTGTTTTGTTCTGTTGTAGCCTTTGTTGTATTTGCTTGTTGGTTTGCAGCAGGTTTGGTTCTGCCTTGAATGTGACTGCTGCTGTTTGCAGCCTGTTGCCTTGCCTCTTGTGCTGCTGTTTGATTGTTGCAGTATCATTGGGCTTGTTTGGCTTGTTGTGCATTTGTCTGCTGCTGTTTGTAGCATGTTGCTTTGCTGCCTTGCCTGTCCAGTTTGTATATTTTCTCTTTTTCCCCTTTTTTTTGTGAACCAAAACCTAGGTTTTGAGATTTGCAGAAATAGGGAGAAATGGACAAACAAAATTCTGATTCCTAAAAGCAAACCCTAGTGATGAAAATCAATTTTTTTGCTTAGACTTTTGAATGTTGATTATTTGCTAATATTCTTTTCTTTCTTTTGTTACATGTACAAACAAATGAATGGCAAGCAAGACAAGATGAAGAGAAGACCATGACAAGCAATGGGGAATTTCTTGAAGATGAAGCAAAGAGTCTTGAAGAAGAAGCAATTCTTTCCTTGTAAATTTAACTTGTATTTCACTTATAATCCATTTGTAATTATATATAATTTACTTTGTGAATGACCCACAAAACTGTAATGAACACAAAGCTTAAGTAATGATGAAATTTGTTGTACAAAACTTTGAGTTTTAGTTTAACTTTGAAATTCTTGATTGAATGTTTTGAATAAAACATCTTGGCTTGATAACTTGCATTTCAAGTAAACACAATATGATAGGATAAATCATGTATTTTGTACTCTTAAACAAAATAAATGTTTAAAAGCTCAAACCCAATTGATTAACTGAATCCACAATCATGATTATTTAAAATGAGAGCCTTAAACTTTATACCTTATCCAAACAGAACATGCTCCCAAGAATAACATCAACCCTCAGAAAATTATGGTTAAGAAAATTTAAAATCACACAAATGCCTTTGCAGTTATCTGTGCCATGGATTGGGAAAACTTGCAATGTGAGGATTGAAAATTGACTTAAACAAACTTTGAGGAGACATGGTAATTTATTTGAAACCTTGATGACTCAAATTCCTTTGAGAAGTGCAAAACCCTAATTGCTGACTGGTTGCCTAGGAAGAGAATCTGCTTGATCAACTTTTGAAACAAATTGAGTGTTTCAGAAACCCCTGAGATAACATCTTGAGTGAAAAATGGGAGGGCAAATTTTGGGGTACAACAACATCCGTTAATGCAAGACAAGTGCAAGTGCTGATTTGGCAGACACGCATGCTCTAGTGTCCCCCCCCCTGTGTTTTAAATAACCAATCAAAGCATAGCTTTCTGCCACAGTATGGTCCACGCCGGTCAAGCCACCAGGGATGGTGGCTCTGGTCATCCCCTCCGATTGGCCAAAATGTTCATCCTGCGAAATATCAAGAAAACAAAAATGAAAATGACATTACCCCCCTAATTTGGGGTCTACGAATTCAATGGTGGTAGCTATTTGGCCTGAGACGGCCTGTATTGTCCTGTTCGTGTCTTGCCCATTTCAAAACCCTAACAATGGAAAATGCCTAAATCTACATCCATTCTCTCATGCGTTACATTAGAACAAATCAAGACAATAATATAAACATGAATATATGCATTGAACTTGTTAAAACTTCATGTATTGAAAGTTTGAGATCAAGGAAAAAGTTATAGATCGAAGTGATAAGGTGAGGGGGTTCTGGCGTGCGTTGGGCTTGCCTCACAAATAGGGAAGGCTTCTGGGACCTTCAGGAAGAAGATAGGATGCTTGCTTTTGGTTGAGGAGGCATGGATCATATGGTATGAGTTTCAACCTTTCTTTGAATTTTTGAGAATTTTCTATGGCTTCTTGGAGGCAGGCTGTGCGTGTCCTTCTCTACTGACTTTGTTGTATATATTTGAGGGTAGAATTAGGTTAGAAAATCCATCCATGAGATCAAATATAATCACGCTTTTAAAGACATGAAGAGTTGGTCAAAAATTTCTAAAACAATAAGATATTTCCCTCCTTTTGCCTTGTGCATTTTGATAGCTATTTGTGAGCTTTTTGGTCCTCCAACCTGATCAAATCTCAATCCCTACACGCCTCATACATTACTCTTGCATTTATTTAATTTTTTTTTGAATTTATTTGGATAAAAAATAAAAAAGATAAAAATCAAACTCGTGCATGGGTGAGTTTATAGGCTCTTGCACATGTCACGAGTATGTTCAAGTCCCAAAAATTAGCCCCCTTAACCTAAAAACACAAATTTGCTCAATGTGCATTTCTTAAAAGTTCTTAAAATTCCCCAACTTATGCAAGCCATAACTTGCTCAACTTTTATCTCATGATGATGATCTTTGACTTTTTGGAAAGCCCAACATGTCTACTTAAATCCCTCTTTTGATCAATTTTGCATTTGAAGATCTTATCTTGATGTAATTGGTCTTGGAAAAACTGTCTTTTGTTGACTTTCTGAAAATGACCTGTAATGTATGAATTCATATCTTCTAAATAATGCATTTTATGAATTTTATAATTAAAACAAAGTTGTAGAGGATTGGATTCTCTTCAAAGTGAGCTTTGGTTGGGGAAAAATGGATGAAGTGTGTGAAAGTTATGCCTAGTCAAAGTTCAGTTGACTTTTCCTATAGAAACCCTAATTTAGCAACTCTTGACTTTTGATAGATTAGGGGAATTTCTTGAGGAATCATGATCAACCCTGATCAAATGATGGGTATCACTTAAAAATGATGACGTTGACCAAAAATCTTGAAGTTTGACTGTATATAGGCCACAATTGACTTTTGACCTAGTATAGTTGATTTTCAAGCATTTGAGCAATTGACTGAGCAAACTTGTAGTGCAAGGTATGCAACTTGGCATGGAAATTATTGAAGACATATTAGGACCATGGAGAACATTTGAGACCTTTAGGGCTCACACATATTGGTGAAAAGTGAAACCCTAATTAGAGGTTCATTGCTTAGGAGGAGAATTTGTCTGATCAATTCTTGGTCATCCTTGAGTAATTAAAGACCTAAATGAGCATTTCTTGAGTAAAAATGGGAGGGAAAATTTTGGGGTACAACACCATTGTTCAACACAAAACATTTACATCCGAAAACGTGAAGGTGTGAAATATTAGGCTTTCTTCCTTTTAGTAGTTCATAAGGAGTTTTGTTTAGAATTGGACGGATTAGGATCCTATTCAAAACATAACAAGCCATACTTATGACATCGGCCCAAAAATACTTAGGAAGGGCATGTTCATTGATCATAGTTCTTCCGAGTTCTTCTAAAACACGGTTTTTGCGTTCCATTACTCCATTTTGTTGTGGAGTGCATGGTGCGGAAAAATTATGATCAATGCCATGTTTTTCACAAAGTTCCTCAAAGATATGGTTTTCAAATTTACCTCTATGATCACTTCTGATTGTAACAATTTTAGTGTTTAACTTATTTTAGAACATCTTAGAAAATTTTTCAAATGCAAAAAAGGTGTCACTTTTGCTAGCTAAGAAAATTGTCCAACAAAATATAGATAAATCATCTACTATAACAAAACCATAATAATTACCACCTAGACTTTTCATTCTAAATGGTCCAAAATGATCCATGTGGAGAAGTTCGAGTGGTTTAGTTGTAGAGATAATATTTTTAGATTTAAAAGAAATTTTTGTTTGTTTACCCATCTGGCATGCATCATATAAGTGATCTTTAGATAATTTTATTTTTGGCAAACCAACAACTAGATATTTTGATACAATTTTTTTTAGCAAGTCAAAATTGACATGTGCTATTGCCTATGCCAAAGCCATGAGTCTTCACTCGTGGAGACAAGACATTTAGCACTGGTCAAAGATACTTCATTCAAGTCAAGCATATATACATTATTAACCCTCAAGACATTAAACACAAGTTCCTTATCACCATTTTCAATTAAGCAACAATCTTTTGAAAAAGAAACTTTATATGCTTTGTCGCATAATTGACTAATACTAATGAAATTGTGTTTAAGACCCTCAACTAAAAAGACATCTGAGATAGTAGTAGAAGAGGGATTACCTACACTACTTTTCCAAGTATATCTCCCTTGTTGTTATCACCATAGGTTACAAAACCATTCTTCTTAGCCACAAAGTTAAAGAATAGGGAAATGTCACCCGTCATATGTCTTGAGCACCCACTGTCGAGAAACCATCTTCTCTCTGTAGTCTCAAGACATTCCACCTACAAAATCAAACAAGGGAAATAGGTACCCAATTTTTATTGGGTCCTTGTGTGTGAGTGAAACATGGGCTGCCTTTGGGAGACCATTTGAAAATGCCTTTAGGTACCAAAAATCTTCTAAATCGACCTTTTTTAATGGTGTGTCCCTCCTTGCAACAATATAGACAAGATGAGTCTTGATAGAAGTTACTTTTGCTTGATTGATATCTTATTTGATAAGAATATTTTTGATAGGGATTAATCATGCTTTTTTGTAAAGTTTGAGCGATCAATAGCAAACGTAATTTTAGGTTGTAAGGCCTTATCTAATTTGGCTTTAAGAACTTTAGTCTCTTTTTTCCAAATGTGACAAGTTTCACATCCATGCCAATTTTTCTAAGAGGTCTTATCAATTTCATTTTTGTCTTTGATACTCTCTATCATGGATTCCTTGAGAGTTTCCAACTCCTTTTCGGATTTGGAAACTTTATACTCAAGGTATTTGAAAATCTTTTTATTTAAGGCTAAGCGTTTGAAAGCTTTCTTAACCTCATGATCTAGAGTATTAAAGGCATTTAGTAATTCAATATACGACATATCATCAACATAGTCATATTTAGAGTGACTTACATTCTTTTTCTTTTTGTGATGAGGCATAAGATACATGTTTGCTTTTTCTTCTTCATCACTAGAGTCATCTTTGCTTGATGAGTAACTATCACTATCCCAAGCAATGTAACCTCTTCTAGATTTGTTCAGCTTCTTTTGAAACTTGTTTCTTACTTTGTCTTTCTTGAACAAGGGACAATCTAGTTCATAACGACCAGGTTTCCCATAAATTTAAAAATATCCTTTTGACTTATCTCTTTTTCTTTCAAAAGGTTTGTTTGTCTTAGCTTGCCTTCTATAGTCAGCGAGATTCTTACCCGAATGTTGAATTTCATTCTTCCAAAGATATCTATTGTACTTCCTTACAAATAAACCCAAATATTCATCTAGACTTTCATCTCCATCACTTGAGTCACTTCCACTTGAATCTATGGTGGAAGAATTGGAACTTGAGCCCTTAACGCAATGGACTTCTTCTTCGTGTCCCTCAGCTTTTCTTTCTTCTCTTTCTTTTCATGCTTATTAAGATTTGTGAGCTCTTGCTCATGTTCTTGAATTTTACCAAACAGTGTTGTAAGATCCAATGTAGTTAGATCATTGGCTTCCTTGATAACCATGACCTTAGGTTGCCATTCCCTGTTAAGACATCTCAAAATATTGTTAATAACAACAACATTGGAAGTAATATGACCAAGTGTGTGTAAGCGATTTATTATGTGAGAAAATCTCTTTTGCATGTCTGTAATGGTTTCACCATTCTTCATGTGAAAGAAATCAAACTCTTGAGTTAAAGTGTTAATCCTTGCTAGCTTGATATCATTTATACCCTCATGGGTAACTTGTAAAGCATCCCATATTTCCTTAGCGGTAGCACAATGCGAGATACGAAAGTATTCATCAACTCCAAGAGCTGATATGAGAATATTTTTAGATTTCCAGTCATAAGCATAGTTTTTCTCATCTTTCTCGTCCCATTATGCTTCCGGTTTGGGTACAATGACACTCGCATTGTTCAACATAGTTATGGCCATAGGACCTTCTTCTATGACTTTCCAAATTTTTCTATCAACAGAATTGATATGCACACGCATACAATCTTTCCAATAGCTATAGGCGCTCTATTGTACGCCCCTTTTGGATTGCTCTCCATTGTCTAAAGAGTTATACGTGAAGCACTAGATGAACCAGTGCTCTAATACCACTTGTTAGACGATAGGACATATCTAGAATGAGGGTTGAATAGATACCATGATTTTTTAAAATCAATTTTTAAGAAAAACTTGAAGCACAGTTAAAGCTACCCGGATACACTCGTCTAAAACGATCCTCTATTGAAAAGACCTGATATGAGAAAAACCGAATGGAATGAATCAATTAGAATTATTAACACTTAACTCAATTATAATTGATCACTTATACACTTTAACTATTTTCTATTACTTCCAATGAAATGTTGAGAAGAAAATACACAAATTTGCACTTTTGGACTTTTATCGAACACTTGGTGTTCTTGATTTCACGAATTCTAATCTACCTTAATTTGTAGTGTTGAAATCAATTATAGCAATCAAAGTGATTACTATAGTATTTAGTAACAGTTCTATTGCACTACAAATCAGGACAAATGGAACCACAAGAGAAAATTTTCAGATTATTGCAAATAAACGATAAAGAGAAAGAAAGAAAAATGACACGCAATTTGTTAAGGCAATTGCCCTGTCGTCCTCACGTGGGGTACGTCTGACCTAATTCTAGAATTTAGAATAATGATAATTGTATTATGATTGCAAAGTTTATACAAGAGATATAAAATAGTCACCACAATTCAAACCCAATATGTTGAATTGAAAACTAAGCTCCTCTCTTCCCTTGATTCAATTTGAATCAAGTATGTCACCAATCTTCGATAAAACTCCAAATGTATCTACTTTGTTTAGAACCCAAACCGTTTCTCAAACCCTGTACTCGGCTGATTTGATCACAAGATGATGACCCCAATTCTTCCTTCATAATCCTCTGATTGTAGCTATCTTGTTGAGTGAACCCACAGTTCCTCAATCCCTTAAGCACTACTGAATTTGATGAAGAAAACAATTGTCAAAAACCACAAAATCCCAATGATCTTGGAGGATAAAACCCTCAAATTTTATTCAAGAAAAGCCCATATTTACTCAACCCGAACAAGATCGCAATCTTCTACTTCGGACGTTGTCAACACACGCTCCGCACCTTGATCGACAAAAATCATATGTGCAGTTGCCAATGGATGAGTGAGAGGTTGAAGATGATGAGTACCTTGTGTATATATTTCACTTTTCTTGTTAAAACCAAATGAAATAACAAAACAAGTATATATATGTTATCTAAGGTTAAGACCCAAACTAACAGACTGAAAAACCATTTTTATGAGCGAGCGGTCGACCTATGTGAGAGGGGAATCGACCTGAGCATTCCCGTAAGTGCCATGTGATAATGTATATAAGCCATGCGTCGAACTATGAAAAAGAGGTGACTCGACCTGAGCATTTCCGAAGGTTCCATATGATAGTGTTCACGATCCATGCATCGACCTATGCAGAAGGATGACTCGACCTGAGCATTCCTGAAGATGCCACATGACAGAGTGCAAGATCCATACATCGACCTCTCTAGGGGTATGCGTCGATGTGTAGTTCCTAAACATTTCTTCCAGGATGATTCTACCACATAGTCGACGTGAGCAAACCCGAGACTTCCTAAAAGAGCAACTTTTAATCACGCGTCGACCTGAGATTTCTTTGAGTCGACTCATAGAATATAAATTTGCAAAAATACCAATTTTAAAAGACTTTTCATGATACTTTTTCCACCATACCATCTAGCAACATTTCTAACATAGTTTTGACATCATTGAAATCTTGCCCTCACATTACCTACAGGCTCTTAGTTGCTAGCTCACTTTTGAAAATGCTTTGTGTTTGTGTGTTTTGAAAATATTTTTGAAAAGAAGCCTTAGTGCAGCGAAATTTGTAATATTTCTCGTATCGTTGAGAACGTATACAAAGTGTTTCTTGTCTTTGAAAATATTTAGAAAAGAGTTTGTGTATGTGTGAAAAAATTGTTTTGTTTGTTTTTTGTGAGCAAGCAACTATAAGCGGTCTACCCACTCGAAAGATCTTCGTCCTTTTCCTCTTTCACTTTAGATACTGCTATCCTACTATTATTTAGGAGGTAGGCTTATCGTTGGATGTTTGAGGGACAAGCGTGAGTCATTGTACAGTCATAAAGGCAACTCGTAAGGCACTTTAACAATTTTATCGTAAGGGACTAGATCGTTTACCGAAGGCAGCATCAAAAGGGTCATTGAGGGACTACAATCTTTTTTGTATTTGAGGAACTTTGCTAAAGCGTCACCACGTTCGAGGGACATGACTGTTTGTTTTTCCGAAGGCAACAATTGGAGGTACTTTATAGGTGCGCGTGTGCGAGGTGTGTTGTGTTTCAGTTATATTTATCTTGAGTGTTAGGTTTTCTAGTGTTTGCTTTTAGTCTTTTCATACAAGCATACTAGCATATATCTAGAAGTTAATTGTATATAAGTACGGAAAATAAAATGCGGAAAATAACTATGCTACTACAATGCTTCAGGATGGGGAGAATTACAAACAAAAAAATGGGGGAAAGAAAAATGTAAAGGGTCCTAAATCAAACTATTACAATCTTTGGACAATTACATAATTTATGAAAATAATGCGAATAAAAATAAATGAACACGCGGAGGAGAAAGAAAGATGTAAAGAACCCTAAAAATCTAAGTGGAAGAAAATGTTTTCGTTATTTTTGCATTTTTTGTTTAGAAAAATAATTAAATTAAATTAAACTAAGGAAAACACTAATCCTAATTAGTTAATAAAAAAGTGAATAAGATAATTAATTCAAATTAATTTAATTAATAAAACCTAAGTCTAATATTTTTTTATGATTTTTTTATTTTTATGATTTTTATGATTTTTATTATTAAAAGAAATTAATTAAAAAAAAAGAAAAATATAAATTAAACAACAACAAATAAAAAAAAAGAAAAGAAGTAATGGGCTTGCTGTAAAGGAAATGGGGTTGTGAATCAGAAAATGTTAGGCCCAACTTGGCCAGGGCCCAACACTTGCGCTGGATTTGGTGTGAATAACCCTTGAAGATCCATGGTGGGAACACGTGCCTGAGGAGCTGGATCTATATCCATTGGCATATAATGGTCCAGATATGGAGGCGTATGATGCGTGCGTGGATATGCACTGCATTGGATCTACATAAATAAAATGTAAAAAAAACAAAACTCCCTCGCGCCTGGATCAAACCCAAGACCTGGATGGAGTATGCCTTAAGCGTGCACTTGTTTCCGCTGAGTCAATCTATTCATTCGTCAGTCCAGATACGAATAAATAAATATATTATAAATATTCAATCATATTTTAAAATAAACAAAAAGCGCACACCAGGTGTGTTCCTTTTATTTTGAATGGGCGAATCACATTGTTTCTTTCAGCCACGCGAGCCTCGCCGGAGTCAGACCACCCCTCACGGTGGTCAACTCCTTCTTCTCTGGCGAGTTATTTTTGAAAACCCACGTGAATGGAATATTTGAGGCAAACCAGGAGGTCTACCCCACACAAAATCGCGTCCTGAGTTCAAATTTGGACTCAAATCAGTCAAAACATTATCCTATCATGAAATTTGATTGCAACTTAAGATTGTGCCCTAACAATGGCACACCCTTATTTTTGCTTTAAATCTTTCATGTAATACGTTAGAACAGTTCTAAGTAACAATATGAACATGGATATATGCCTAAAATGCATTTAAATTACATGGATTAAGAGACTCAGATGCGAGAAGTTTACCCAACCAGAGTGACTTGGTTTGCTTGTTTTAGGGCGCTTCAAGCATTGAGAAGGGATGGTATGAACTCCTAGGAGTCTCAGGAACACGAATATGTGATTGGTTTGGATTGATATAGGCTGGAAGAATAATTTCGAATTTTGCTACTTTGAGATTTTTTTGTGAAATTTTGTAGAGTTTTGTTAGGTAGCTTTTGTGTGTGCTTTGTAGTATGGCTTATTGTGTATTTATAGAGGGAATGGTGAGGTTGACAAACATGGTAAAAGATCAAGGCATTAACCATGGCCTTAAAACAAAAATCAAATATGAAAAATTCCCAAAGTTGTTGTATTCTTGCCATTCCCATCTCTTGCACAAACCTGGACATTTTGCACAAATTTATGGGCCCAAAGCTGACCCAACACACTAGCCCACCTTTCTTAATCCATTATTGTTATTTTATGTAATTTATTTTGTATTTATTTGAATAAAAACAAAATAAATAAAAATAAAATAATGAGAAAATACAAGGCAAGGTAAGAGTGAGTTTAGGAGTCTTTTGCAAGGTCATGGACATGTTTGAAGTCCAAAAGGTTAGGTCACAAATTCAAAATCTCAAGTTTGCACATTTTGAATTTCATGCATTTCTTAAAATTTTTCCAACTATTGCAACACATAACTTACTCAATTTTCATCTTTTGAAGATGATCTGTGACTTTTTAGAAAGCTTAAGATGTCCTATGCAATCTCTACGTTGATAATTTTTTTCTTTTGAGGACATTATCTTGATGTAAGTTGTCTTGACAAAAAGTGTCTTTTGTTGACTTTTAAAAATGACTTATAATGTATTAGCTCATATCTTCCAAATGAATCATTTTTTGGACTTGAAAATAAAAGCAAAGTTGTAGGGAATTGAATTTTATTCAAAATTGGATTTTGTTGGGTAAAAGTTGATGAAGCATGTGAATGTTATGCCTGGTCATAATTTAGTTGACTTTTCTTAAGGAAACCCTAATTTGACAATTCTTGACTTTTGATAATTTGAGAGCTTTCCTTAGGGAATCATGATCAACCCTTGATCAAATGATGAATATCACTTCAAAATGTTGTTGTTGACAAAAACTCTTAAAGTTTGACTGTATGTTGACCATAGTTGACTTTTTGACCAATACAGTTGATTTTCAAACATTTGAGCCATTGACTGAGCAAACTTGTGATGTAGGACTTAAAAATTGACATGAACCTTGTTGAGGGCCTATGAAGAACCATGGAAGCCACTTGAGACCTTTGCAAACAAAAATTCCTTGAGAAAATCCAAACCCTAGTTGTAGGCCTTTGGTTTAGGAGGAGCATTGATTGTTCATCCTTTGAGATTCTTGAATACTTGAAGAGCCTTGAAATAATTCCTTGAGAAAAATGGGAGGGAATTAGTGAGGAGTTAGATTGGCCTATCCGCCATTCGTGACATGAAGGTAGAAGAGGATTGAACACTTAAGTGCCCATAAATTTGCACTTGCTTGTGCAAGAAGTAATGCTATTGGTTGAGTATACCAGGAATGGGATTATATATGCCATTTGGAGAAGAGAGTCGTCGGAGACGGGCTTATAGATGTCATCCAAAATAACTATTGAATCCAACTGTGAGAAGTATTAGAATAAATCTTTGGTCGATTTAATCTGAAATATAAGAGGTATTTCGCCTGTCATTAACTAGAAAAGATGAACTCATACCAGAAGAGGTCTTTCGCCTGTTATTAACTGGAAGAGATGAACCCATACCAGAAGAGGTCTTTCGCCTGTCATTAATTGGAAGAGGTGAACCCATACCATAAGAGGTCTTTCGCCTCTTATTAAATGGAAGAGATGAACCCATACCAGAAGACGTCTTTTGCCTGTCATTAACTGGAAGAGATGAACCCATACAAGAAGAGGTCTTTCGCCTGTCATTAACTAGAAGAGGTGAACCCATACCAGAAGAGATCTTTCGCCTGTTATTAACTGGAAAAGATGAACCCATACTAGAAGACGTCTTTCGCCTGTTATTAACTGGAAGAGATGAACCCATACCAGAAGAGGTCTTTCGCCTATCATTAACTGGAATAGATGAACCCATGCCAAAAGAGGTCTTTCGCCTGTCATTAACTGAAAGAGATGAACCCATACCAGAAGAGGTATGTCGCCTGTTATTAACTGGAAGAGATGAACCCATACCAGAAGAGGTCTTTTGCCTATTATTAACTGGAAGAAATGAATCCATACCATAAGAGCTCTTTTTGAGAATGACCTGAAGAAGTGAAAAACACAAGAAGGGGGGTTGAATTGTAAAACTGAAAATAAATGCAATCAACACGATATTTTTATCCTGGTTCGTTTGATCTCAAACTACTCCAGTCCACCCGTCAAGGTGATTTCGCCTCTCTCCAACGAGGTCTTAATCCACTATATTCAACTGAATATTACAATCTGCTTTAACAACTGCTAAAGCCTTCTTGATGCAAACCACAAACCGGTTTCTCAAGGAATTACTTTCTTACAAAGAATTGGAATCTAGGTGTGTGAATGTTTTCTACAAAACTGTTTATCACAACTGTGATACTACACAACTTAAGCTTATGGAAACTGGATTGCTAAAATAATTGAGTAAGGAACTTTGGAGCTTTTAGCAAACTGAGAGTAAGGAAGATTATGAATAGATTTTAGGCGTGGAGATTGTTGTAGAGCATTAGCCAATTCAATCTTCATTGACTTGTTTATATAGCATTGGAATTAGTGTACGTTGGAGCAATAATTCTGTTTCAATGCCAATAACATTCTTTCCTTATTAAGCAGATCTTGTCTGGAATGATGTCGTTGGTAATAACTCATCTTGAATGCACAGTACCGTTGCAACTAAAGTGTGTTCTGGCTTTGGCTCATTCTGACGCTGCTTAAGTGCTGATGAATTGTTGTTGTCTTTATCAGAGTATAGAGTGTTGAGCACAGATCTGTTCATCAAGCTTCAGCATAAGCACAAGTTGATCTTCTGATTCTGGTATCTGATATAGCATCATCTGATGCTGATGTTGATATCCAATTTTTTGATGCTGATGAGGATGTTCTCCTGCTGATACCCATCAGAGTTTCTGTAGAACAGAATGTAATTTTTAGATAGCATATGTGTCTTACATGAATCATACAATTAATGTCTCTTAGCATTTTGTTATCATCAAAACTTAAACTTAGGGTAGTAGATTCAAACTTTGTTCTAACAATCTCCCCCTTTTTGATGATGACAAAAACTAGATATTTTTTAATTGAAAATAAGCATGAAAAGTATCAGAGATAACTAAATAATAAGTTGTATCAGAAATAATTAGGAAGTTATCAAAGATAAGGTATAAAGAGATATCATAGTTTAGATCGGAGATACTCCCCCTGAATTTATTACTTCCATTTTTAATTCCAAGAGTTCTTCAGGATCAGATCTTTATTGACTTTCTTTGAACATCAGAATATCAGAGCTTCAGATCAGAATATCATAGCTTCGAGCTTCAGTGTATCAGAGAGCATTCTTGTACCTGTAGACTTATGCAAAAACAGAAAACATTCAAGTATGTCAGAGTGTTAGAATGTTTGAGACTTTTTGTCTCAGTAATCCGTTATTGAAAAATATCATTCTTGTTCTCCCCCTTTTTGTCAGCAATCAAAAAGTGTAAGTGATGTGCTAAAAACGATCATAGCATAAAAACTTGTTGTATTAAAATTCAGAGCCAGACAAAACAGTACAGAAGATATGCAAAGAAAACATTGAAAATATCATGAATGAAAAACTAAGGTTGGGGAGGAAAGCGTGTGAACAGAGTCTCCAGCATTGCTTTAATCTGATCAGCAGTTTCAGTCTGCTTGTGCACCATGCTGACTACTGTATCTATCTTGCTGTCTTGCACATCCATCCTTTCCTTCATCTTCTGATCACTTTCATCCATTCTTTGCTGCAGACGAATATCATTCAACTTCAGCTCTTCCAGAGTCTGCCTGTCCAAGGCAGCTTGAGAAACATCAGAACAAGGAAGCTTCTGAGAGCTTTCTGCAACATCTTTAGCTTGACTGACTTCAGCTTGAGTTGTCTGATCTTCTTCTAGCTGTAATTTTGAAGCTGGGCGCTTCTCAGACCATGGCTCACTATCCAGAAAGAGCACTTCGTCCTGTGGCAGCTGACTTTCAACTTCCTTCAGCAGCTTGCTGAAGTTCTGTTGGGCCTGCTCATAATTGATATCTTGCAATTTGAGGGCTTCAGCGCGTACCCATATTCTGAATTGTGTCCAGAGTTGATCTGAGGCAGCAGGATCAATCATTCCAGGGCAAACTTGCTTCAGAGAAGCAATCCATTACTGCAAACCTGTTTCAAAATTCACAATGCCAGAGCCAACATCTGGCTGTTTTGGTTTGGGAATGGCTATTTTGTGTTTGAGATCAGCAAGACGGTCAAGGATTGTTAAGTCGATGAAGGTCCTGCTGGGGTCTTCTGTAGTTTATTTGGGAGATGGAGTGGGAGAATCAGAAATAATAATTGGACTGTTTGGAGTTTTTGGAGTATTTGGAGGGGTAGTTTCTGGCGAGGATGGCAGTTGGGCCATGGTTACAATTGTTCCATATGGCAGCTGAATTGCCAAGGGTTGTGGCTCAGAGGATTGAGGAGAATGAGGTTCAGGTGATGGAGTTTCAGAATGATGAAACTCAGGTTGTGGAGGTGATGGTTGAGGTGATGGTGGATGAATTTCTGGTTTAGGAGAGGGAGGAGGAATTGCTGGTTGTGGAAAAGGAGGAGGAATTTCTGGTTGTTCAGGAATTTGTGGTTCTTCTGGTATGGGTGAGAGAGGTTGTTCTGGTTAAGGAGAGTGGGCAATTTCTGGTTCAGTGTTTGGATTATCTGAGAGGTGAGCGGAAACACGTTCAACAATTTCAAATAGAACTTTGTCAAGTTCTGATGCTATTGATGTTGTAGGTTTTGGAGTTTGGGATTTGGTGCGGGGTCTCCTGAGAGTCAGTGACTCAGAAGGGTCATCTTCTAGTTCAGTTTCATCAATAGTTGGTATGGGGATTGGAATTTCATGTGAAGCTGGAGTTGGAATTGATGTTGGAATAGCAGAAGAATTTAAAACAGAAGCAGCAGATAAATTACCTCTTTTCTTGGGGGTCTGCTGGGATGATCCTTCTGAAGTGGCCTTCCTTTTCTTCGTCTTCTTCATAGCAACTTCTGGTTGTGGTTGGTGCAGATCTTTGATATTCAGTTTGGGATCTGTACCATCAGCCTTGCAAGCGTCCAAGTATCTGAGAACAACAACTGGCTTAGATTCTATCTCAGAAAATAATGGAAAGTCGTCCAGAGGGACTCTTCTGCTGGTGATGTCAGCAAGAGGAGTAACGCTGGGCTCCTTTCTGATATTCTCTATCAGTTTCATTTTCTTCAGATTCTTGGCGTTCAGAGGCTTGCCAACAGTTGGTTCAATAGAACTTAATTCCTGGGCTTCTGTAAGGTGCTCTATCAGCCTATTCTCAGTCAGAATATCTGATATTAACCTGCCAAAGGGTATCCAATCCCTCTTTGTCCTTTCTTCTTCCCTTGTCTCATTGACGCTGGTCCTGAGGTGATTAAACAGAAGATGAGCCAAGTTGATTTTTACCTTCTGATTAATAAAATAGATCAGAAACTGCTGATCTATATTTATATAATCAGGGGAGCTTGTTGGCTTCCTGTGATTAAAGCACCCCAGAATGATCTTTGCCCATACTCTGTGCTGATCCTTTAAGTCTCTGATTTTGCTGCTGGGCACCCCATGGGTGAAAATCTATTCTGCAATGACAGCAATGTCAGAGCATCTTTCAGCCATATCAATACAACGGACACCACCGCCACTGTATCCAATCAATCTTGCTATGTGATCCTCAGTGATCACAATCTTCTTTCCCATTATGTAGGAGGTGACTTGATGCGTTGATGAGGACGCATGAATCCAGAACTCCTTGACCAAGACTGGGAACGTTGGTCCAACCAACCTGTCAAAATATCTCTCCCATCCTTGTGCCCTAACTTCTTCTGTCAAGTCAAATCCATTTTCTTTCAGACTGGAGAAGTCAACAATTAGTTCAGACAACACTTCCAAATTCTTCACTAGTGTAAGGAGTGTTCTGAAGGGAACTTGGTACTGTTCAGAAGAAGCTTTCTTCTGAGAACCTGCAGAAACATTGCTGGAGGTTTCCATGTTCACACTTAGGGTTTTTCTGAGAAAACTGAAAAATGGGTTTCTTTTGAGAGAGATGAACACACAAGGAAAATGCAGAAAAATATTTGTAAGATTGTAAGAAACGGTAAAGGATTAATGAATGATGTTAATGTGCTTAAATAGATTTCAAAATAATTTTTGAAAGTGTACACGGTTTCAAGAGAGAGAAATAATTCATGATTACTTTTTAAAACATGATTACGTGCATTTAATGCTTGCTGATTTTGGGGGATTTGAGAAATATACTTGAAACGGTTACCAGACATGTGTCTCAATGCACCCAATCAGTGTTTTTCCTTCTCAGAAGCGTGCACGCGTGTTCTGCTTCAGAGATTTGCTGATGATTGGATGACACTTGTTTGATTTAGTGAACAACACGTCTATCCTTGAGCTGAAACACTCAGATCTTCAGGAATAGAATCTGATACAATCTGCATGTCTATCTTTCTGAAGGGAGATTGATCAGAAGTTCACAGTAAAATAGATACATTCTGAAGGATAGTATATAGAATTAAAGCATTTTCACTCCGGGCAGATTTTCATGCTGAGATGTTTCAGAATGAAATTGAACTTATCTTCAGAAAGGGGTTTAGTGAAGATATCAGCCCATTGATGGTCTATATCAATAAATTTTAAATTCAAAATTCCTTTCTGAATGTAGTCCCTAATGAAGTGATGTTTTATTTCTATATGCTTAGCCCTAGAATGTAAAATAGGATTCTTACTTAAGCAAATAGCAGAAGTATTGTCACAGAGTATAGGGATGTTACTCTCAAAAATCTGGAAGTCTTCAAGCTGACTTTTCATCCAGAGCATTTGTGTGCTACATCCTGCTGCTGCTATGTACTCAGCTTCTGCTGTTGATAGCGCAATTGTGGATTGTCTTTTGCTGGACCAAGAGATCAGATTTTCTCCCAGAAACTGGCAGCTTCCAGAAGTACTTTTACGTTCTACTCTGTCTCCAGCAAAGTCAGCATCGCAGTAGCCTACTAAGCTGTAATCACTAGATTTTCTATAAAATAAACCCAGATTAGTAGTACCTTTCAGATACTTGAAAATTTGCTTAACAGTTGTTAAGTGAGATTCTCTAGGATCTGATTGGAATCTAGCACAAATACATACGCTGAATAAGATATCAGGTCTTGAAGCTGTCAGATAAAGGAGAGAGCCAATCATACCTCTGTAGACCTTCTGTTCTACCTTTTTGCTTACCTCTTCTCTTTCCAGAATGCACGTGGGATGCATTGGAATCTTTGATGGCTTACATTCTAAGAGGTCAAATTTCTTCAGAAGTTCTCTGACATATTTGCTCTGATGAATGTAAGTTCCCTCTGGGTTTTGATTGATCTGAATTCCCAAAAAGAATTTCAGTTCCCCCATGAGGCTCATCTCAAATTCTGCCTGCATACACTTAGCAAATTTTCTTCAAAGAGAAGGATTAGTAGATCCAAAAATAATATCATCAACATAAATTTGACAGACTAAGATGTCATTCTTAACTGACTTACAGAATAAGGTAGTGTCCACCTTCCCTCTGGTGAATTCGTTTTCTAACAGAAAGTTACTTAGTCTTTCATACCAAGCTCTGGGAGCTTGTTTCAGACCATATAGTGACTTCTTTAGTTTGAAAACATGTTCTGGATGTTTTGTATTTTCAAAACCAGGGGGTTGGTGCACATAAACTTCTTCTTCTATATAACCATTTAAGAATGCACTCTTGACATCCATCTGATACAGAGTGATGCCTCTATTAACAACAAATGAGATTAAAAGTCTGATATATTCTAACCTGGCGACTGGAGCAAAGGTTTCTATATAGTCTATCCCCTCTTGCTGACTATAACCTTGTGCTACCAGTCGTGCTTTGTTTCTGATGACTTCACCTTGTTTATTTAGCTTGTTTCTGAATACCCATCTTGTTCTAATGACGTTGAATCCTTTTGGTCTGGGAACAAGATCTCATACGTCGTTTCTAGTGAATTGATTCAGCTCTTCTTGCATTACTAGAATCCAGTCGTTGTCCAGAAGTGTTTCATCAATAGAAGAAGGTTCAATCAGAGACACAAGTCCCATGAGGGATTCTTCAGAGTTTCTGAAGCTTGCTCTTGTTCTGATTGGATCTTCCTTTCTTCCTAAGATAGTTTCTTCTGGATGATCCAAGCTGCTTCTGGGTAATCTCTTCTGAGGTTGATCAGCAGCTGTTGTAGGATTGCTAGCAGTGCTCCTTTCAGATGTTGAAGGAGTGTCTGTGTTGAGAGCTTCTGATGACTTGTCTTCAGAACCTGTAAATTCAATTTCCATACCTGCAAAAACTTCATTCTGCTTTGACTTTTCAGAGTCAAGCTTATCATCAAAACGAACACTGATTGATTCTTCCACAATCTGTGTTTCTGTATTTTATACTCTGTACCCTCTTGAGCGTTCAGAGTATCCTAACATAATACACTTCTGTGCTTTAGAGTCAAACTTGTTCAAATAATTCTTTGTATTTAACATAAAACAAGTACATCCAAATGGATGAAAATATGAAATGTTGGGCTTTCTGTTCTTCCACAATTCATATGGAGTCTTTTCTAGAATAGGTCTTATTGAGATTCTATTCTGAATGTAGCACGCTGTGTTTATTGCCTCTGCCCAGAAGGTCTTAGCAATGTTTGTCTCATTGATCATGGTTCTGGCCATTTCTTGCAATGTTTTGTTCTTTCATTCTACAACTCCATTTTGTTGGGGAGTTCTAGGACAAGAGAAATCATGCAGAATGCCTCTGTCATTAAAGAATGACTCAAAATCTTTGTTTTCAAACTCTCCACCATGATCACTTCTGACTTTAACGATTCTAAGATCCTTTTCATTCTGAACTTGGTTACAGAAGGTAACAAACACAGAGTGTGACTCATCCTTGTGTCTTAAGAACTTTACCCATGTCCATCTGCTATAGTCATCTACGATTACTAACCCATACTTCTTGCCACTGACTGAAGCAGTTTTAACTGGTCCAAATAGGTCAATATGCAGAAGTTCTAATGGCTTAGAGGTAGAAACAACATTTTTAGATTTGAAAGTGGGTTTTGCAAACTTGCCTTTCTGACATGCTTCACATAGAGCATCTGAATTGAACTTCAAATTAGGAAGTCCTCTGACCAGATTGAGTTTGTTAATTTGAGATATTCTTCTCATACTAACATGCCCCAATCTTCTGTGCCAGATCCACTGCTCGTTGTTAGCAGACAGAAGACACTTTACATTCTGACTTTTCAGTTCAGAAAGTTTGATTTTATAGATGTTGTTTTTCCTCTTTCCATTAAACAGGATAGTCCCATCTTTCTGACTAACAGCTTTACATGATTTTTGATTAAAGATTATATCATAACCGTTATCACTTAATTGACTTATGGATAACAGATTATGCATTAATCCATCTACTAGAAGAACATTATTTATAGAGGGAAGATTTCCATTACCTACAGTTCCAGAGCCAATTATCTTTCCCCTCTGATTGCCTCCAAAGCCAACGTGGCCTCCAGGCTTAAGTTCCAGGCTTTGGAACATATTCCTTCTTCCCGTCATGTGTCGCGAGCAGCCAGAGTCCAGGTACCATGACTGGTGTTTCTGATTTGCTGCTAAAGATATCTGCAACATGTATTATTTTATCCTTAGGTACCCAGATTTTCTTGAGTCCTGATTTGTTAGATTTACCAAAACTCTGGTTGAATTTTGGTTTCACAGAATACTTACTGCTAGTGTATTTAATATCATGTGTGTGACCATACACAAAATGTGAGTTCAGAGGAGTGTGTTTAATGGTTAAATCCATGACATTCTTTGGTGTAGGAACCTTACCTTGGTATCCTATTCCTTTCCTGCCGTTTCTGCTAACTCCATAGATCATTGAAGCCATTTTGCTTCTATCTATGCTTTTAGCAAGGAACTTCTGGAAACTGTGATCATACTCCTTGATGATCTCATCAGCGCTGCTGGGAGTTTCATAAATTGGTTCCTTCTGAGAGTTTTGTAAGACATTTTCTAATTTTGAAATTTTATTTCTCAGCTCAGAATTCTCCAATTTAAGACTCTCAGTCTTATCAGAGTCAGATTCAAGATTCCTTTTCAGGTTTCTGAATTTAACTCTAATCTGCTGGTACCTTCCCAGAATTTCATTAAGGCTTTCAGCAAGTTCAGCCTTAGTAAAATTAATTGCAAAGTCAGGAAATACCTCTTCAGTATCTGATTCTGAGTCTGATTCAGAAGCTTCATTGTCTTCTGAAATGTTGGCCATGAGAGCTATGTTTGCTCTCTCATCATCTGATTCTGAGTCAGCTTCAGACGAGTCAGAGTCATCCCATGTAGCCATGAGACTTTTCTTCTTTTCTCTTCCAAACTTCTTTTTGGGCTTTTCCCTCTGAAGCTTTGGACAGTCACTCTTGTAGTGTCCTTGCTCATTGCACTCGTAGCAGATGATGTCCTTGGTGTTTGGCTTTCTGCTTCCTAAGGAGCCTTCAGATCTTCTGTATCCAGAGGAAGACTCTGTCCTTCTGTATCTGGAAGAAGACTCATTCTGATCAGATCTTCTGGGATTCCTGAACTTCCTTTGCCTCTGCTTCCACAGTTGGTTCACTCTTCTGGAGAGGAGAGAAAGTTCGTCTTCTTCTGATGAGGATCCATCAGATGTTTCTTCAACTGCCTGCAAAACTTTAGACTCAGATTTTTTGTTAAATTTTAATGCTAAAGGCTTACCTTGCTTCTGAGGTTCATCAGCTTCTAGCTCTATCTCATGACTTCTGAGGGAGCTGATAAGTTCCTCCAGAGAAATTTTGTTGAGATCTTTTGCTAGCTTCAGAGCTGTAACCATTGGCCTCCACTGCTTTGCTAAGCTTCTGATGATCTTCTTACACACCAAAGGCAGGAATTTATCAACACACCAAAGCAGTAACCATTGGCCTCCACTGTCTTCATTGTTGTCATTGTTGGTGTGTTGATAAATTCCTGCCATTGTGTTTTTCTGACGCTGGATCTTGTACTGACACAGTTAAGTGTTTTAGCTCAGAACCAGGCGCTCTGATGCCAATTGAAGAAGTGAAAAACACAAGAAGGGGGGTTGAATTGTAAAACTGAAAATCAATGCAATCAACACGATATTTTTATCCTGGTTCGTTTGATCTCAAACTACTCCAGTCCACCCGTCAAGGTGATTTCGCCTCTCTCCAACGAGGTCTTAATCCACTATATTCAACTGAATATTACAATCTGCTTTAACAACTGCTAAAGCCTTCTTGATGCAAACCACAAACTAGTTTCTCAAGGAATTACTTTCTTACAAAGAATTGAAATCTAGGTGTGTGAATGTTTTCTATAAAACTGTTTATCACAACTATGATACTACACAACTTAAGCTTATGGAAACTGGATTGCTAAAATAATTGAGTAAGGAATTTTGGAGCTTTTAGCAAACTGAGAGTAAGGAAGATTATGAATAGCTTTTAGGCATGGAGATTGTTGTAGAGCATTAGCCAATTCAATCTTCATTGACTTGTTTATATAGCATTGGAATTAGTGTACGTTGGAGCAATAATTCTGTTTCAATGCCAATAACATTCTTTCCTTATTAAGCAGATCTTGTCTGGAATGATGCCGTTGGTAATAACTCATCTTGAATGCACAATACCGTTGCAACTAAAGCGTGTTCTGGCTTTGGCTCATTCTGACGCTGCTTAAGTGCTGATGAACTGTTGTTGTCTTTATCAGAGTTCAGAGTGTTGAGCGCATATCTGTTCATCAATCTTCAGCATAAGCGCAAGTTGATCTTCTGATTCTGGTATCTGATATAGCATCATCTGATGCTGATGTTGATATCCAATTTTCTGATGCTGATGAGGATGTTCTTCTGCTGATACCCATCAGAGTTTCTGTAAAACAGAATGTAATTTTTAGATAGCATATGTGTCTTACATGAATCATACAATTAATGTCTCTTAGCATTTTGTTATCATCAAAACTTAAACTTAGGGTAGTAGATTCAAACTTTGTTCTAACATGACCTTCTGAGGAAACAACTGAAATAGCTCTTCATCAAATGTAGCGTTTGAGAAGACTGTCAGGTCATATAAGTAGTTGACGATGTTTGTCTGTCGATTGATCCTTTTCTAAAAAGGTAAAGAGTCAGTTGTATGCAATGTCATGATGTATGAAATGCGTTGCGCAATGATGTTCTCAAAATAAATGAGATTGTGCTATATGCGTTTTGTATATGTTATGATAGTGATAAATGATGTATGAATGTGAAATGTTATTGAAGTGCATTTGTAAACTTGAGCAGCATATTTGTCTTGGGAAAATAAATTCATGATTGTCATTGGGGATGGGAGTATGTGTATCTTCGATCTTCTGGGGATTATTTCCTCTGGGGATTATTTCCTCTGGGGACTCACTACGCCAAAAAAGACTTACGAAAGCGCTTTTTTTGGCCTTTAAAAGCGCTTAAAAGCGTTTTCGTAGGTGGAGCTGCTATAGGTTTTAGCAGCGCTTTTTGTTTAATGAAAAGAGCTTTCGTAGGTCTACCTAATACAACGCTTTTTTATGAAGAAGCGCTTTCATAGGTCTACCTAAGGCAACACTTTTTTCTGGAAAAGCGCTCTCATAAGTTTTCTTTTAGCAGCGCTTTTTTATGGAAAAGCGCTGTCTTAGGTAGGCTTTTAGCAACGCTTTTTTCTGGAAAAGCGCTTTCATAGGTGGTCTTTTAGCAGCGCTTTTGTCTGAAAAGCGCTGTCATATGTTTACCTTAGACAGCGCTTTTTTTGAAAAAGTGCTTTCATAGGTTACCTAAGGCAGCGTTTTTCTTGAAAAAGCGCTTTCATAGGGTGTTTTTTTTAGAGGTATGATTTATATAATTCATATACCTGCATTGTTTGCAGCATATTATTTATATAAACCAGTTTCCATAACCTGTAATTCATAAACCGTGGTAATGCATTGTATACCATTGTAATCCAAAATATATATACACCATTTTTGTACCTTAAAATATATAAAAACCATTGTTATCAGCATTGTAACTCAAAATCAGTCTTACAAAATCAACCCTAACAACAACTAAACCAGTCCTAATGTATGAAAGAAATACGGTCAATTATGTATTAAGGTCCTGGTCCTGCGAGGTTTGAACATAATAACACGGTCAATATGGTATTCCATGTACACATGTAACGTATTCATAACACTTTTCACATAATAATGTATTCATACCTTATATGATTCTCTGCTCAATAAAATATTGACACAATTCCTCTTTGATTTCTTCCAACTGAAGTTTCGTGTAATATGCACATTTGTATTCATCGAAGTACTACATAACAAAACATAATACGCATGATTTAGTTAAAAGTAAAAAATTATATGAAATATCCGAGAAATAATAAAACAAATCCTAAGTTATAAATCCATACCGTTACTGGAATCTCTATTTGATTCAGTTGAAGGATTTCTTTGATAAACCGCATAACGAAGTATCCGCAATCTATACCATTTTGCTGTTGAGGACACTACATAGAAAAACAAATGAGAATATATAGTTGTATTGTTTTATCAAATAGCATAATTATTATAAGCAAAATAGTGGAAATTAATATACCTGCACTTTGATCTAATTAATGTTGTTTGATTTAGACCATCGTACCCGAGCTTCTCTTTGACACCAGAATACTTGTATCGCTCTAACAAAATAAAAATATATATTTAGAACAATGTCACAGAAATAATTAAATATATAAATACACACAAATATTTAGAATAATCTCACTTACGTATCAATCATTAACTTCATATCTGGATAATTTATCCAATCACCGTCAACCGAATTCAGATAATAGACCACTTCTTTTATAGGATCGATAACAACCAACAACTAGTGACGTCTATAAGTTAAAACAACAGTTTAGAAGAAAATTTTCTACGCAAAAATTACAAATATTAAAATGAACTTAGAATGAAAATATAACCCTGTAGGAATAGTATTATACGCCCACAGATATAAGCTTTATGTACTGCCAGTTGCCATGAATCTTTCGACTAAGTGCTCTCTTACTGAATCTGATTCCCTACCAATTGTCGCTCCGCTGACACGGGAGGAAGACACGAAATGGAATCTGTTTGACAATTGATTCCCGCGCATCAATTTGTCATATAACAACCTTAAATAAAAACATAATTAATATTAGACTATATTCATTGAAATGTTTAAAAAAAAATTCAGCTAATTACATAATATAAAGACGGGGTTACCGGATGTATGCGTGCATAATACTGACACCTAATTCTTTATGACGGAAAATATCTTCCACGTCCTCATGTCCAATTATTTCGGTGCAAGGAAAACCAAAGATACCTTGATCCATATCCATTTGACGAATACCATCATCCATCAAATCTGTTGTTCCCACTATTGTTTCAAGACACTGCCGGCATCGAGGGAAAAATCTAGTAGGAACCCTTTTCTTGGGTGGTACGCCAACGATTTTCTGGCTCACTTGTTGTGACCCTTGAAAAGGTACCTAAAAATCATATAGACTCAGTTAAATTATAAAATTATGCAGTTTTTTATTCGGATCATATAATTAACACTTTAAACGTACCTCTTTTTGTGATACATCAGACTCGTCGTGCCGCAAAATCCCTTTATCCTTAGATGCGGGTTTTGTAGGAGTCTATAATTACCGTGGAAATAACTGAGGTCAGAACTGACAGTTGAAGACTTAAAGATTCATAGTGCTTTTGAACATACCTGATCATCTATGAAAATGAGGTCCGATGGCCATGCAATAAAAGATCCTATTGCATCTCGCATCAATGAGGTCTCAGCAACAATGTCAGGTACCGGTAGCAACACATCCATATCTAAAGCAATATCAACCGATACTTTCATGTGTCTATCCAGAAGCGTTCTATGGTGAAGTAAATCTCCCAAAGTGTTATGGACTTTTCCCTTGACAACTAGTCGATAAGTCGGCGATGATAGGTATAGCTGGCAAGATGAAATGCCCTAAACTAATAATAATCGTTAGAAGTGACTAAAAATATTCTATAATAATAATGGATATATATATTGAAAATTACCTCCGGAAATTTATGCTGACAGTTGATACTAGCTTTGTCACTTGTTTCTTTCAACTGTGAACTTCTCTCTTCCGCCATATATCTCTCTTTATCCTTCTGCAATTCACGGACTTGAGCTTGTAAATCCTGCAATGTTTGCATCACTTCTGCATTGCTAGGATTTCTTCTCCTTGGATGCTTATACAAAGAGGTTGGAGTCACACCATGACCTTTACCCCTCACCCGACCCGGATACTCAGCAATATTTAGTGCTCGACTAAGTACACTCCTGGTATCCTGATCCTCACCTGGGGATACCGATTGCGACAAGGTCTCTTGTAATTCATTTACATATCGAAAATTATTAGTGGAGATAAAATATTATTTAAATATTAATAAACATTTGATTTAATTAAAGACACAATCTTATACTTACACATTCATCATACACATGTTGAAGATCGGGATTAACAACTTGATCCTTGCCCACACGAGCTTCCTTCCACAACAAATGTGCTGGCATTGATGTTGCGTCACTTTTCGTCTCTTCTAACTACGCATTGACACAAGTCTTAAGATCATCAATTATAATACATTGAGAGAATTAATAAGATCATAGAGTTTACATTTACTTACAATTTTTTCCTCTAAGCGAGCATATCCCAAACGCCCTTTTTTGTATGGATATGCGGGTTTTGACGCTCTCTCGCGATTGATGGCACTCACTTTCTTGAAATTCTCGTCTCTTCTTTGGCCTACAAAACCAACCCATTCTTCAGGTGTAATGAATTTCTCATATTTCTTTGGACGTTCCGGATCCTCTTCAAGAAAATTTCCTTCATCATCTTTAAGATACTTGTTTGTTAAAAATGTTCTCCACCCTCTGTGTCTTTTTCCAGCCAAACCCATTATATACTTTTTACAGGTATCTTCAATGTTAAAAGACCTCTACAAAAAAGCATACGCATAAAGTGTGTTAGTAAAAGCAATTTAAACACATATTATCATCAAGATAAAGCAAATAACAAAATCCATATATGTACCTTTATCTCAGTCCAAACTTTCTCCTTACCCTCATCCAACTCTCCTCTTTTCCATCTAGGAGTGGTGATCGGAATGTGTATACGAACAAGCGTACCAATGTAGCTTGTCAACTTTGAAGCATTAGACCCAATTAGTTGGTCATTATCATTCCAATCTACATTATATGTTACTCCTCTATCTCTATCACGGATGATTCCCCTCATAATAGTTATACCTCGTGTAATATCTTTTTCTGAAGTATTTTCTGGAGCATTTTCAGGAGCATTTGCATCTTGTGAGTTTTCTTGATTACTATCCATTTGACCTGTAATAATGAAAAAAAATAAAAATAAAAAGGCAAATATAAAAATGAAATGACAAATAAAAATGAAATGACAAATTAAATTTTATTGAATGATATAGGCTATAATTATATATACTATTACCTTTTTCACTAAGGTCTCTTTCTTTTCTTGGTAGGAATGTGTTCTACTCGTCTCTTAACAACGCAGACAGTTGGATTGATCCAAATACCCTCATTATGATCATTTTTAATACATGATTCATTATCATTTTGATCAGTTATGGTTAAAGATTCAATGTCAACACCAATATCACTTTGATCTCCAATGCTTTCATCAATTACTTTGTTAGATAATAGCACTATAGACCATTTCGTACTTGTCGGATCATTGACATAGAACACTTGTTTAGCTTGAGAGGCTAGAATAAAAGGCTCATCTTTATACCCCACCCTATTAAGATCCACTTGCAAAAAACCTGACTTATCCATTCGTATGCCATTATTATTTTCAACCCACTTGCAACCAAATATAGGAATCTGAAACTTCTCGTAATCAAACACCCAAATGCGCTCGATAACCCCAAAAAATGACAGATTTGCAAATTTTGGGTTTAAGTCCTTCACACTTGATATATGCATTGCTTCAACGATCAAGGTGACACCACTATTTTGCATAGTACTTTTGTCATCCTGTTCTTTGGTATAAAATGTGTATCCATTAATTGCATATGCGCTATAAGAAAACACAACTAAACTTGGACCGTATGCTAAACATCTCAATCTTTCTGTTACTGAAGCAGGATCTGAACGATACTTTGAATAAATATGTTCCTTAAACCATGGTATGAAACTTCGATTGTGCTCTCGTACAATCCAATTCTCATTTCTATTCGGATTTAAACCTCGAAGAACACCCTTGTGCATTTCAACATACGACTCAACTTCAAGCTCATTGTGCAGAACATACAAATGCACTTGATCCCGTTCGACCATTGATACTGTCACAAATTTATTTCCAATTAGCTTCTTACCTTCTTTTTTTTCAACAGCATGAGATTTGGGGAGTCCAATTGATTGAACATTTGACAGATATTCAGTACAAAACTCAACCGCTTCTTCAACAATATATCGTTCAGCAATACAACCCTCTGGTCGACTTCGGTTTTTCACATACCCTTTTAATATTTTCATATAACGTTCAGTAGGGTACATCCATCTCATATAAGCTAGTCCGCACAGTTGTGTCTCTTTGACAAGATGAACGACAAGATGAACCATTATGTCAAAAAACGAGGGAGGGAAATACATTTCAAGATCATACAAAGTAACAACTATTTCTTTTTGCAATGTTGGTAAGATCTCAGGATTGATCACCTTGCTGCAAATTGACTTGAAGAAAAAACACAATTTAGTTATTGCACTTCTTACTTTTTTCTGGAAGAATAGAACGTATACCTGTCGCTAGAAAATGTTCCATTATAACATGGAAATCATGCGTCTTTAAACTCTTTAACTTGAGGTCTTGCATAGACACAAGTCTTCTAATATCTAATGAGTAGCCTTCTGGAACTTTAACCTCACTTAGGAACTTACACAATATTTTTTTCTCCTTTCTGGATAGAGTGTAAACAGCAGGTGGTAGATATGTTCGTCTTCCTTTTTTCACGGGTCCCAATTCAGTTCTTATTCCCATCTCTACCATGTCCTCCCTTGCTTTAAGGCCATCCTTAGACTTCCCTTTTATATTGAGTAACGTACCAATAACACTGTCAAATACATTTTTTTCGATATGCATAACATCAAGAAAATGTCTTACGTACAAAATTTTCCAATATGGCAATTAAAAAAAATCGACCTCTTCTTCCACCCACCTGTGACAACTTTATATGCAAAAGGCTTGCCAAACTGAAACTCACATCTTTCATCTTTTCAAATATTTGTTCACCTGTCAATCCAGGCGGAGCTCTACGTTGTTTGGTATCTCCGTTGAACGCTTTTCTCCATCCACAATATTGATGTTTAGAATTTAAGAATCTACGATGACCGAGAAAGGCATTCTTCTGACAAAGTTTCAATCGCATCGTATCGGTTCCATCTTCACAGATAGGACACGCTTTTCACCTTTAATGCTATACCCGAATAGATTTCCGTAGGCTGGAAAATTGTTAATTGTTCCAAACAACATCGCCCTCAAGTTGAAACTTTCTTTCTTATACCCATCATAAACCTCCACACCGTTCTCCCACAAAATCTTCAAATCTTCGATTAAAGGTTCCAAATATACGTCTATGTCATTTCCTGGTTGTTTAGGCCCAGAAATTAACATAGATAACATCATGTACTTACGCTTCATACATAGCCACTGAGGTAGGTTATAAATCATAGGAATCAAAGGCCATGTGCTATGCGAGATACTTTGAATACCGTGTGGGTTCATTCCATCAGTAGACAATGCCAAGCGAAGGTTTCTTGCTTCTTTTCCAAATTCAGGATAATCATTATCAATTTTCATCCACTGTGGTGAATCTGCCGGATGTTGAAACTTTCCATCAATAATTCTTTCATCTGGATGCCAAGTTAAGTGTCTTGAATCAGTTTCACTATGATACATCCGTCTAAATCTTGGAATTATAGGAAAATACCATAAGACTTTTGCCGGAGACAACTTTTTCTTATATCGAGGGGCACCGCATTTAGGACACTCATTTAACGATGCATACTCGTTTCGAAACAAAACGCAATCTTTATGGAAGTACAAAACGCTCGAAACAAAATGCAATGTTTATAGAGTACAACATCTTTTTGGCCTCATACGTTCGATTGGGGAGAACATTATCCTCTGGTAGCATATCTTTCATAAGGGCTAATAACTCTGAAACTTTTATCCGACCATCCATTGCCCGCCTTTAAGTTGTACCACTTTAATACCGCAGACAATCTTGTGAATTTTGTACAACCATTATACAACGGTTTCTCCGCATCGCTTACCAACCTCTCGAACATTTTGGGACAATCATTAAGATCTTCTTCAAGCGCTTCTGCAATCTCTTCAACTCGATCATAATCGTATGTATCTGTGTCATTGTCGTTTTAAGCATAGGTCCTATTATCCCCCGATTCATCATTCCTGTCACTTTTCTCACCATGCATATTCCAACATGTATAACTTCTATCAATTCCATACTGTATTAAATGTGATGCCAACTGAACCGCGTCAACCCGATTCCCATAACAGCAACACAAACAAGGACATGTCATTCGACTGGGGTCTTCGAGATGCGCAATAACAGACTTAACAAATTCCGATACCCCGTTCTCGTAATATTTCGACAATCGATTAGAATACATCCATGTCTTATCTGTGGTTTACGGTTTCTGAGTCAATCTGAGCTAAATGATAAATTCGAAAACAAAACCAATACTCAAAACTTGCACTTGCTCTTACACAACCATATAACAAAACCAATACTAAAAACTTTTCACTAAATTCATTTTATTCTATCAACTACTTTAGTACACAAGTATAATACATTCCTACCAAGAAAAGAGACGAGTAGAACACATAAACAAGAAACCATCATTGCTCAAAATCAATCATAAAAAGCACACGAAAAAAACAATATATTAATAGAGTTAACAATATGGATACCTTTATTAAATATTTTATTACGCTCTCTATTTTTTCTCTCTTAGCTTGTTTTACCAATGCACAACTTGTTAATGTAAGTCTATATAATTAATTAAGCATTTTTTTTCTGGTTCACAATAATATCATAGTATTATTTCAATGCCTCTAAAGAAGTCATGTTCTTTGTACATGAAAGAACCAATAAAACACAACAAACCAAACACCCATGACCATAACAATCATAATTAAGTAACAATGACCATCAACACATATCATCAAAACCAGCATTTTAAAAAACAATCCGCAACCGCGAAAACGGCCACGACGAAACGGTTTTGACAGATGCCGATACCGTTATCAGCATTTTTTTACATTGAAGAACAAATTATGGTTAATTCACACCAGAACGACCGCAATGAGTATCGCGACATTAAAATCCAAAAAGCCTTTACACGACCGTTTTTAAGACCGTTTTTAAAACCGATGCAAAGAGAAAAAAATGTCATAAAAATGATTATATGTTTTATGAGTTATTTTATTAAATTGCGTAAACCCTAAATTCAAAACAAGTCATAAACATTGCACGACCACTAAACTCAAATTATTTCATTAAATAATAACTTGAACAAATTGCTGTGATGAACAAAAATTAAACACATAAGTTGAAAAATTGAAGTCAAGAAATGAAAAATTGAAGTCACACAATAAAGAAATGGGAGAGGGGAGGACGAACGAGTGGACAGAGAGATGAGAGAAGGTTGTGAGAATCGCGTGTTAAACCGTGCGCAGTAGGAAGTGACGGTGGCAGACTGAGACCTCTACCGTGGCCGTGTGCGGAGCTATGATGGAAGAGAAACCATGCTTGCTAAAAATCATTAACCAAACAAAAGCACACGAAAACCATAAAAACACATACGAGATGAGGAAAAAAATGAAACCTGATACGAATTGCAGTTGGCCGGAGAAGTGGAGCGCCGTTGACCGCCGTAGAAGCTCTGGTTTAGGGTTTTTTCGTGAAGAAAATCTGACTGAGAATAGAAAAGTGATACGAATTGTGTTTTGATATTTATTATAAAACTACCTACGAAAGCGCTTTTAAAAGCGCTTTCTAAAGGTCATCTATAACATCACTTTTACATCAAAAAGCGCTTTCGTAGTATATCCTATAGTAGCACTTTTAAAAGCGCTTTCTAAAGGCCAGCTTTAGCAGCGCTTTGGAAAAGCGCTTTCTAAGGCTGACCTTTAGCAGCGCTTTTGAAAAGCGCTTTCTTAAGGTACCCTCTGAAAGGCTAGCTTTAGCAGCGCTTCCCAAAAAGCGCTTTCTAAGGGTGACCTTTAGAAGCGCTTTTGAAAAGCGCTTTCTTAAGACACCCTTTGAAAGCGCTTTTTTAAGCGATTTTTTTTAAAACCTACAGCAGTGCTTTTTTCAAAAAGCGCTTTCTTTTATGTGATGCTAAAGCTTATTTTTGGCGTAGTGACTCCTACTTTCTTATTTGAGGAAAATCTGCTGGGGAACATTGATATCTGCTTTTTGCTTGAGGAAATTCTACTAGAGAATGTTAATTCCTTCTTGGGGAGAAGAGTTCAAGAACATTGGTTATTCATTGCTCTATTGGGGAATTTATTCCTTGACTGGGGATGGAAGAGGTGGATAACCTTCCGACTTATCTAGGGAAGATAAGGTTGACTGGTATTTGATTTGATTCCAGGTTCCATAGCAACTCTCTAGGGATAATGCAACTCCACTGAGGAGAGGATTTTATCCGGTAATTTATGGTAAAAGCATACTCAAGCTGGGGAGTGTCAGAATAAATCTATGCCTTGATTGTATCTGAAGATGTATTGAATAGGTATCAGAATGATATCTATATCTGGACTGTATGTGAACCGTATCTAAAAGATATACTGAATGAGTATCAGAATGACTCTGTATCTAGATTGTATTTGAACTGTATCTAGAAGAGAATCTGGAATCAGTGTCAGAATGAATCTATATCTAGACTATATCTAAACTGTATCTAGAAGAGAATATGGAATGAGTGTCAAAATGAATCTATATCTAGATTGTATCTGAACTATATCTAGAAGATGATAAACTATTGGATAAATAAACCATGTTGGGGAAATACTCTACTGGGGAGGCAAACCCTGTTGATGAAGGAATACTCTACTAAGGAAACACCTTTGTTGAGGAAATGAACTCTGTTGGAGAACGAAGCCTGAAAGGGGTTTTTTACAACCTTGGAGGAACAAGCTCAGTTGGGGAAGAGAAATGCCATGAACTGTACTAGTCAGAACTCGGTAGGTTGGTGATATGGTCGGGAAGAAGATCATACTCCTTTACCCGCCAGAATGATCTGCGTGGAAATTACGGGGAATGTATGAACTTGTGAAGATTACTCTGTAGGGATAATCTTACGAAGGTGGATCTATGGGGACTTATGGATGGCTCGAACATTATTCCAACTCCTAGAATCTTGAGTAAACACTTATTCTTGTTTCTATGCATTTGTTAACAGTCAATTGTATTCATATGCATATGCTCATTCAATTTTAGTCATTGGACATTTGGCAAACAAAAAAAAAAGTAAAACAAAATTTGGCTTTGAAATTGTATTTCATTGATAGTTTGCCTATAAACAGGAGATTATTTTGGTACAAAGAGAAGGAAATCCTAGTAAGAGGAAATCATCGAAGAAAATATTTACAAAGTGAAAACATATATCTATGTGAGAATAATCTCGTCAGATTCCAACT
Source organism: Vicia faba (assembly GCA_948472305.1). Classification (NCBI taxonomy): domain Eukaryota; kingdom Viridiplantae; phylum Streptophyta; class Magnoliopsida; order Fabales; family Fabaceae; genus Vicia; species Vicia faba. Next base: position 720,015,813 of record OX451735.1, read on the forward strand.
CTATTATTGCCCATATGTCTTCAAGCATCCCATCTCTTGCTATCGGAAGAAAGTGAGTGAATTGATCTGTACAGTTTGAACTTTTCTTTGGTAATAAAGCTCGTTGTAGGTGATCCAATGAGGACGTAGTGATACGCTTTAATCCCTTAATTTTTTTCCTGGACCGCCCTTTCGGTTTTTCAGTCCACCGTGATACCCTTTTTTTCCCAAGCTGCCTTTTCATGTTTTCGACTTGCCAGGTGTATAGTCTTTTCATATATATCCCTGATTTTTGCCCGAACCCTTTTGGTTTGCCAGAATGCCCTTATTTTTGCCTAGGTCAGTCAACCTAGCGGGTCACTTTTAGGCGTAGTATCTTTTGACTATGTCCACATTCACAGGGTGCGGGAAATCTTCACCGTCCATGGTGGTCAGTATCATAGCTCCACCAGAAAATATATTCTTGATTACAAATGGTCTTTCATAAGTAGGAGTCCATTTTACCCTGGGATCTCCTTGCGGGAGGATAATACGCTTTATTACCAACTCACCAGTCTAATATACCTAATGCTTTATCTTCTTGTTGAATGCATTGATCATGCGTTTCTGATACATCTGACCGTGACATACAACTGCAAGCCTTTTATCGTCAATTAGGTTTAGCTGATCCAACATGGTATGAATCCACTCGTCTTCATCCAAGTCTGCATCTTTCATGATTCTTAGAGAAGGAATATGGACTTCGACAGGTAGGACAACTTCCATACCATAAACTAGAGAGAATGGGATTGCTCCAGTTGGGTTCTAGCCGAAGTGAGGTAACCATGGAGAGAGAACGGTAACATCTCGTGCCAATCTTTGTATGTCACAACCATCTTCTGTACAATCTTCTTGATGTTCTTATTGGCGGCTTCCACTGCGCATTCATCTTCGGACAATACGGAGAAGAGTTGTGATGCTTGATCTTGAACTACATGCAGAGTTCAGTGATCATGGTGTTGTTAAGATTGGTACCGTTGTCTGTGATAATCCTCTCGGGAATGCCATCAGATAGATCAAGATGTGTTTGATAATATGGGCAACCACATTTTTGGTGACAGAGGCAAATGAGGCTGCTTCAACCCACTTTATAAATTAATCAATGACGACGAGGATGAAGTGGTGTCCGTTAGAGGCCGTGGGCTTGATTTCTCCGATCATATCAATACCCCACATTGCGAATGGCCAAGGAGCAGTCATGAAATTCAATGGTACTGGAGGTACATGAAGTTTATCGGCAAAAATTTGGCACTTATGATAAGTTCTTGAGTGGTGGTGACAATCAGTTTCCATAGTTGACCAATAGTAACCAGCTCTTAAGATCTTTTTAGCCATAGTATGCCCACTGGAGTGAGTACCAAAGACACCTTCATGCATATCTTGCATAATCTCTTCTGCTTCCTTCTTGTCTACACAACGAAGTAGGGTTGAATCATGATTATGCTTGTATAGAGCTCAGTTGCTTAAAGAAGAATTTAGCTGAAAACCTTCGCCAGAGTTTCTTGTCATTGATGGATTCCCCCTCAGGATATTCTTGAGCCTCAAGGTACCTTTTCACCTAATGAAACCAAGGTTTCTCCTCTACACCATCAGTCTCAATTTCACAGTAGTGCGTAGGTTCGTCGAATCTTTCAATGGTGATTTTAGGAGCCTCACTGTCTCGTCTGACCATGAACATGGATGACATGGTTTCTAGAGCATCCGCTAGCTGATTCTCTTCTCTTGGTATGTGCTCAAAGGTAATCTCCTCGAAATATGGGATCAAGGTTAGTACATGCTCTTTATAAGGAATGAGATTCGAGTGTTTCATGTCCCAATATCCCTTAACCTGACTGATTACCAAAGAAGAATCCCCGTATACGCTTAACAGTTTTATTCTTAGGTCAATAACAACTCTAAGACCCATGATGCAAGCTTCATATTTGGCCATGTTATTGGTACAGTCGAAGCAAAGGTAGTAAAGGGTGTATGTAAACCTTTGCGGGAAATGATCACAACACCAATAACATTGCCAAGAGAGTTTGAAGCTCCATCAAAAACCATATTCCACCGGGATCCTTTTTCAGGTCCTTCATACGGTCCAGGTTCCTCACAATCTGTTACTAGCATGATGTTCTCGTCCGAGAATTCAAAGTTCATGGACTGATAGTCGTCTACAGCGTGATGCACCAAATGGTCGGCCAACACACTTCCTTTGGTTGCATTTTGAGTGGTGTACTAGATATCACATTCTGTTAAGACCATCTGCCATCAGACAATTCTTCCAGAGGGAGCTGGCTTTTCAAATATGTACTTGATATGATCCATTTTAGAGATCAACAAAGTAGTATGGGTCAACATATACTATCTTAGTTGGTGAGCAGCCCATGCTAAAGAATAGCACGTTTTCTCGAGAAGTGAATATCTTGTTTCATAGTCGGTAAACTTTTTGCTAAGTTAGTATATTGCATGCTCTTTTCGACCAAACTTGTCATGCTGCCCCAGTACACACCCCATTGAATTCTGTAGCACTGTTAAGTACATTATTAGAGGTCTTCCTTAAAATGGTGGCATCAAAATGGGAGGTTCTTGTATGTACTTCTTAAATGTATCAAAGGCTATTTTACAATCGTCGTTCCATTTTACTACTTGATCTTTCTTCAGCAGCTTAAAGATTGGCTGACAAGTAGCAGTCAAATGTGAAATGAAACAGCCAATGTAATTTAGTCGTCCTAAGAAACCTCTGACCTCCTTCTCGATATGATGATTTGGAATTTCTTGTATGGCTTTAACCTTTGCTGGATCAACCTAAATACCCTTACCATTAACAACGAAACCCAAGAGTTTACCGGATTTCACCCCAAAGGTACACTTGTTCGTATTCAGCCTCAGTTTGTACTTCCTCAGCCTTTCAAACTATTTGTGCAGGTGATCAAGAGGCTCTTCTTTAGTTTTGACCGTGCTATCATATCTTCAACATAGACCTCTATCTTGTGGTGAATTATATAATGAAAGAAGGATACCATGGCACGCTGATAGGTTTCCCCGATGTTCTTCAACCCAAAAGGCATAACCTGGTAACATAAAGTTCCCCACTGCATCACGAAGGTAGTTTTCTCCATGTCTTCATGTTCCATTTTGATCTAATTATAACCTGAGAATCCACCTGTGATACAGTGGGAAGAACTGACTATTTTTGGAATGCTGGTTTGCATTTTGCGTTTGTTTTTGCAAAATGTCGCGGTAAGCAAGAGTCACCACCAACTTTTATTTTATCCAACAAGGAAAGGAAAAAAGCACATAAAAATTCCTTTTTTTGAGATATTTCTGAGTACGGGGGGTAGACTATAGAAATGGAAGGTATTAGCACCCTTTCTATCCGTAGTTATCTACGGGCTCTTAGGTACTTGCTCATCATTTTCAAAATTGTTTTTTTTTTGTGCTTGTGGGTTTGAAAAGTTTTTGTTTTAACTCCGATTTAACTCTTGCTTTTGTCCTCAAGAGTGTAATGAAGTGTTTTTGAAAACTTTGTTTGAAAAGGAGTGTAAGTGTGAAAAAAGTTTGGTTTTGGATGAGCAAGTATCTAAGAACTAATCTACCTACTCGAAAAAAGGAATCGTTCTATGCTAATTTCGTTTAGACAATGCTATCCCACTATTAGTGAGTAGGTAGCACCACCGTTGGAGTTTGAGGGTCAATTCAAATGAGGGACTTACGGTCACTAAAGCAATGTTAGGACGTCTTAGCGGTAATCCTAATGTCTTAGATCATTTATTCGAGGCAATGATATCTGAGGCAACCATTTCGAGGCAACTATGATTTTTTAGACAAGAGGGCGACCTCTAAAACAACCTATACTCAATGACCGTTTACGAAGGCAACCAAGTGGGGTGTACCCTAGAAGTGCGCATGTGCGAGTGTTTTGTTTTCAGTTATTTTTTATCCTTGCACATGTTTAGGGTGATCTAATTTGATTTTAAGATTAAGCATTCATTTTTGTCATGCAAGCCCTATTATCAAACATCTAGCAGTTATATAATTTGCGGAATTAAAATGCGGAAATTAAACTAAATTATTACAAGGCGTCGGGTATTTACATCGCCAAAAACAACCCTTGGAAAATAAAAAGCAGAAAAATAAATAAAAGGTCCTAATTATTTATTACAAACCGGGAGCAGATACATTAATTGGATAAAATAAAGCGCGCGGGAAATTAAATCGAATGCGAATTAGGGTTTTGACCCTTTTAAAAGAAAATGTTTTTTTTTGTTTTTATTTAAGAAAAGAAATTAAGTCCTAAATTAAATACTAAATTAAATATTAAATAAATAAATTAAAAATAATTAATAACATATTTTGGAGTTTTTTTTGTTATTTTAAGAAAGAAAATAAAATAATTAAACTAAAGTTAAAACCTAATTAATTCTAATTAGTTTTAAATATTTACAAAATAAATTAAAGTTATTCTAGAATTAAAAACCTAATTAATTAGTTAGTATTTATTAAAAAATAAATTTCTAACATTTAATTGGATAAAAATACTTTTGTGATTTTTTTTGTTAAAAAGAAAATATTCTATTGGTTAATAAATTAATTAAACAAAATAAAATTATTAAATTAAAATAAATAAAATGTAAGAGAAAGAGGGAATGGGCCTGGTTTTTGGGAGGTGTTGAAAGCAGTTTGTTGGCCCAATTGATGCTGGACCATTGGACTTTTTATGATCCCATACACATGCGTTGACTAGCCTTTGGTGCTCCTTCAATATTTGACCACCAGATCTGGCCACCTGGCCATCTGGCACGCTGAAGAGTGAGGGAGTATGATGGTCCCTTGGCATGCACGTACACTAGATTACCTGTAAAATAACAAGAAAATGCAAATTGCTGGAGGCAGGGATCGAACCCCTAACCTCCAGCCTTGGGATGCCTTAAGGCTTACGTGGCTACCACCAGACCATGTTGCTTCATTTGTTATTATAACACAATGTAATAATAATATGTGAAAATAAAATATATGACCAGAAAAAAGAAAAGCGCGCGCGTTATTTGAATGGGAAAATGGATGGATGACAACTCATCATCCTTGTCCTCTAAATCCTGCAACTTTTACCTGCAGATTTTTATCCGTGGCTAAAAGCGTAGCTTCACTCTAAATCCTTCCCCATGCAATATAAATGAGTTCTAGGACCATGGTTTGATTCGTCATCTTCTTCTGATCACAACCATATCCATCATGAAGACCAATTGTACCTGAATCCAAGAAACCCTAACTATGGTGGATCACAACATAGGTCAAATAAACGAAATCAAGTAATACCAAAAGCTTGCAAATGATGTGGTGAATCAGAATATGCAATTATTTTTTGTTATAGATGCAAGAATAGTATAAATCAAATTCAAGAATAGGGCGGATTCGTGAGGAACTTACAGCGCATGTGAGGGTCTGAAAATGCCTGGTTTTGATTGATTTCGCTTGTGGAGATGGCCAAGAAGAGATTGAGATCAACACCAAGCCTTGAAATTTCCTCTAGGATTGATTTCGAAGTCACACTTTTTCTTGATTTTTGACAATTCTGTTCTGCCTCTAGAACTGATCTCTCACCCCTATTCTTGTCTACCTCGCTTCCTTATGTATTATACAATACATTGGGGTAGAATTTGCTGTCCAAATCTTCCTCCATTGATGATTTTGATATTTAATTTTATTCTCCATTAAAGCTTTCCAAATTTGATCCAAATCACATCTTTTTGTACACTTATGCCTTGATACGAGTTTGGAAAGGTGCTAGCTATGTAACAAGACCTGAAATGATCACAAGATCTTTAGTTTTCAATGTTTTTGATTTTATGTGATTTTATTTGATTTAAAATGAATTAATTTAAATAAAAACCAAATTAAATAATAAAAATATGATATGGACACATGGCCAAGGGTGGAGCACGTGGGCTACAATGCCAACTCAAAACAAGTGAAAAAGAATGGGCCCATTTGGCAAAATTTGAAATTTTGAGGATAGTTGACTTTTGGCAATTTTGCAAAAAAGTCCAACTTCAACAATGCATAACTTCCTCAATTTTGAACTTTTGGAGGTGTTCTTGGACTTTTTAGAAAGCTTGAGATGTCCGCTAATCAACCCTTTTTGTATAATCTCATTTTGATATTCCATGCTCAAGTTAGAAGCTTTGATAAAAAATGTGTTTTTGTTAACTTTCAAAAATGACCTATAATGTCAAAATTCATAACTTCTTGTGAGTGCATATTTTAATCTTGCGGTATGAATATGGATTGTAGGGAATTGCATCCTCTTCAAATTGCGCTTTGGATGGGTAATTTCTCATAAAGTATGAGAAAGTTATGCTTGGTCAAAGTTGAGTTGACTTTTCCTACAAAACCCTAATTTAGCAACTTTTGAATCTTGATGAATTTTGAGCAATCCTTGATGAATCATGATCAACCCTTGATAAAATGATGAGATATCCTTCAAAATGAGAATGTTGAAAAAAAATCTTGAAGTTTGACTGTATTTGGGTCACAGTTGACTTTTGCCCTAACACAGTCGATTTTTGGACCTTTTTAGCAATTGAATGAGAAAAATTCCTCTGCAAGGCTTGAAACTTGACATGGATAATCTTGAGAACATATTAGGACATTGGTGAGCACTTGGGGTCACTTTGACTCAAGGATCTTGATGCAACACAAAACCCTAATTTGAGTAGACTGCCTTAGGAGAGAGCTTGTCTGGCCAACCCTTGGACTACTTTGAGCAATTTGGAGATCTTTCTTGCAATGTTTTGAGAAATATGGGAGGGAAAATTTTAAGGTACAACACCATCCATGAAGGAGAATAACTTATGTTGGGTGGTGTTGTCGACCAAAACATTGATATGCGGTAGTGGGAAGTCATCTTTGGGGCTCGCCCTGTTTAGATCCCTGTAGTCTACGCACATACACACTTTGCCGTCTTTCTTTGGTACCAGAACAACATTAGCCACCCATTAAGTATACGAAGTTACTCCTAAGAAGCTTGCATTGAACTGTTTCATAACCTCACCCTTGATCTTTTCAGACATTTCAGGACGCATGCGACGAACCTTCTGTTTTAACAGAGCATAATCCTCTTTCATTATTAGACAGTGAACCACAATATCAGTGTCGAGCCCTGGAATGTCTTTGTATGACTAGGCGAGGATTTCAACATATTCATGTAGCATCTGAATTAACCTGCTTTTGACACTTCTTTCTAGGTTAGAACATATCTTGACCTATTTTCTATTTGTCTTGGTACGCAAGTTCACCACTTCGACTCACTCTTCATTTGGTTGGATAGCCTTATCTTCCTGTATCAAGAGTCTGGCTAGTTCTCCAGGTATTTCACAATATTCCTCACCTTTATCCTCAGCTTGGTAGTTTGGATTATCGAATTAATATGAGGCAATAACAAAATTGTTATCGACGAGATCCAGAGTGGATTAGGATATGCAATGTAGTATGTGGGTGTGTGTAAGAATACATAGATATTTGAAAATGCAATAAGATAAAAGAAAAACAGAGATCACAAATTTTGTATGCAAAACATCCAATGTTTTTTATTGAATGAAAAAATGTTTATGAATAGTTAATCAACCCTTTAACAATTGAACCATTGTGCCCCGGGTAAGACACAAGGTTTTAAATTCCCTGTTTATTACATAGACAAAAACTTTTGAAAACAAAAAGAATAGGAATATATCTTATTACTCTTGACTAAAAGAGATGGAAAAGATGTCTTCTGCCTTCCAGTTTTCCAGTCCATCACCCACAGTCGAGAATATCCAGCTACTGAAGTCATAATCACTATCTGCATCCTCTATAGCATTGAGCCCATTGTTACTGATGTGAAACGGAGGTCTCCCAGCACGATCCCGACGAACAACCATTTGACGTTTTGCAGTAAAGCCCAGACCAAACTTGTTAGAATTGAAAGGGATATCCAGAAGATGGCCCCAAATTGTATCACCGCCTTCTTCAATAGTGGCCTTAGCATCTTTTAAGGAGGCCATCTTATGCAGAGCTTTGGTAATCTTTGGAATGGCTCAAACATCTTCAACAAAAGCGGGAGAGATTACTTCAAAGGTTTGATAGGGTGTTTTAATAATTTCTCCATCCATCTCGACATATCGGAACGACTTGAGCTGGCTGACCATATATTCTTCCTCCCCACAAACAGTAACCACTTTCCCTTTTACCATATATTTCAGCTTCTGGTGTAGGGTGGAAGTGACAGCACCTGCCCCATGAATCCAAGGGCATCCCAATAAGCAAGAGTAAGTCGTCCGGATTTCCATGACATAGAAAATGGATTCAAAAATATGTGAATCACCTTGATCGGGAGGTCCACCTCTCCATGAACTATTAGTTTCGATCCGTCGAAGGCTCGAACTATGATATTGCTGAGCTTCAACACCAATGCTTCACAATCTAACTGGTCGAGAGTTCCTTTTTGAAGAACATTTAGAGATTATCCGGTGTCAATCAATACATGGGCCAATGTAGTGCCTTTGAACTCAATGGAGACGTACAATGCCCTATTGTGATTCCTCCCCTCTGGAGTCAAGTCAACATCGGAGAAACCCAAACCATTGTCAGTTATCAGACTGGCCACATAGCTTCCAAATTGATCTGCCAAAATTTTCTACGGCATATGAGCAGTCTTTAGGAATTTCACTAAAGCCTTCACATGGGCCTCAGAACACAGTAGTAGTGATAACATGGATATTTTAGATGGGGTCCACCCCAACTATTTGATAATTTTATAATCACTTCGGCGAATGATCTTCAGAACCTCTTCTAAATCTTCTCTAGAAGTAACTTTGACAGGGGCTTCTTTTGGCGCCTCCGTCTGGGTAGGCTCAACCACCGGCTCTTTACCCCGAGCCCTAGCAGTTGTCATGGAAACTTTAATTTGAGCAGGTGGAGATATTTGTAGAGAGAAAATCCTTCCACTTCTTGTAATCTTACTGGTCCCCGCAATATTGACAATACTGGGTGTTGTACCCAACAATTTTTCCTCCCTTTTTACTCAACACATGAGGTCCCCAACTTGCCCAAGGATGACCAAGAATTGACCAGACAAATTATCCTCCTAAGGAAATGAACCTTTGACTAGGGTTTCAACTTTCATCAAGATATGAGAGCTCCAATGGTCTCAAATGTTTCCCATGGTCCTAATTTTCCTTCAAGTTTGTCCATGACAAGTTTCATGCTTTACACAACAAGTTTGCTCAATCAAATGTGGCCTATATATATACAGTCAAACTTCAAGATTTTTGGTTAAAATCAATATTTTGAAATAATATCCATCATTTGATCAAGGGTTGATCATGATTCCTTAATAAATGCTCCTAATTCATCAAAAGTAAAAATTGCTAATTAGGGTTTCTATAGGAAAAGTCAACCAAATTTTGACCAGGCATAACTTTCTCATACTTTATCAGAAATTTTTCCACCAAAACTCATTTATAAGATAATACAATTCCCTACAATTTCTCTTCATCCCTAAAGTCCAATAAATGCACCATTTAAAATATATAAGCTCAGATATTACATGTCATTTTCAGAAAGTCAACAAAAGCCACTTTTTTCCAAGACCTTTTACATCAAGAAAACATCTTCAAATGCAAAATTGATAAAAATTGAGATTGAAGTAGACATCTTGGGATTTCCAAAAAGTCCCAGATCATCATCATGAGATAAAAATTGAGCAAGTTATGGCTTTCCCAAGTTGGGAAAATTTTGGAAATTTCAAGAATTGTGCATTGAGCAAATTTGAATTTTTGAGTCAATGGCCTAACTTTTTAAGGTTCAAATATTTTCCTAAGTTTATAAAGGACCTCTAATATTATTTTTGCATGGACTTGCATTTTCTACCTATTTTTTGCATATTTATTTTAGTTTATTTCAAATAAATATTAAATAAATTGTACAAAATGTTTAGAGATGGGCCTTGAGCTTTGGGTTGATGATTTGGCCTGCCTAGAAGCCCATAATTTCGTGCCAAAGTGTCCAGGTACATTCAAGCATGGAAAGGGAAATATTTTCAAGTTTTGGAAACTATTGAATTTGTTTGATTTTGACATAAAAGCATGGCATTAGGATGAAGATTATTTCCATGAAAGCTTGTCCTCATTCCTTACAATATAAACAATCACCTAGCAAGCATCAGATACATATACACAGCCCCCGAAAGTCCAACGATTTTTCAAAAAAATAATTAAAAGTTGTCAAACTCGAATTTCAAGTTCTAGCCTCCCTTAGTCCAAACCAAGGATCCTAATCCACTCCTGGAGGTTCCCTGAAGTTGTCCCAGCCATTACGAGTTCCTAAAACACCCCGAAGTAGCCCAACCAACTTGAACGATTTGCATTCTTTTCAATTTTCATTTTGCTTTATTCGTTTGATATAAATATAATTTGACCATGCATTTCTGGTTGTTTGAGAATTTGCAAGCTTCCTACATGGTTGTATTGAGTTTTTGATGCAGGAACCGTGCGTTACCATTTTTAGGGTTTAAAGCTTAGAATTGGGTTTTTTCACATTGGCCTAAATTAGGCTTAACCAGGGGCACCATCATGCCCAGGAAGGTGAGGCCAGTCGATCCATGGCCTCACATATAATTTATATTATGAATTCTGCTTGTTTCAGGATGCAGGGGCTATATTGACAAGCATAAAACGGTCACTATAGGTCTTATAACCTAAGATGACGGAGGGAGGTTGGGGACGAAGTGTGGTAGCCCTTCATTGGCCCATTCAAATTGAGCGCGTTTTTATTTAATTTATCAGATATTGATGTTCTTTTGTATTTATTATTTTGGTTTTGTTTTATATAATGAATGATCAGTAGCTTAGTTGGTAAACAGGTGTGTTTGTAAGGGAGAGGACCTGGGTTTGAGTCCCAAGTCTAATGTTTTTTCATTTTCTTATTATATTTTTGCATATTACATGCGTGGTGCCTCCAGGAGTATACCATATGCCCCCTAAGTCACACTCATTAGATCCTGTCTGATCCAAATCCAAGGGTGACTAGCGTGCAGATCACCATATTCGCTCAAGATATGTCCACAGAGGATCAGGTGTTGGCCTGGGCTTTCGCATCTTGGGCCAGCAAATTTCAATTCCAACCCCCTATTCTCTTTTTAGCATTCAGGCCCATTTTGGCATTTTTGTTTTGTTTGTACTTTTTTTTTTACTATTTTGTTTTCCTTTATTACTTAATTAACTAAATAATATAAAACTCACAAAAAAATTAGGTTTAGACATTTTTAATTAAATAATTAATTTCTTCATTAATTAATTAATTGAATTCTAACTATTTTCTTAATTTAAAATAAGATAGAATTTAGGACTTAATTTAATTTTAATATTTCTTTTCATAAATAAAAAAAACATGAAAAGTTTAGTTTATTTTCTAAATAGACTTTAGGAACTAATTTAATTTTTTTCTTAAATAAAAGATTTCATAATGCCTTAGGTTCTTAGAAGTATTTTCTAACCTTTTACGCGTTATTATCTTCTCACATTTTTCTCTATTGTAACTTCCTTTTAGATGTAATAAACTGTAACTAGGTTTTATTTTCTGCTTTTAATTTCTATACTACCAATTTTGTACATTGTAAATACCCCATCCCCGAAGCCATGTAATAGTCTAGACTTTTACTTTCGGCACTTTTACATTTCCTGTAAAATATAAACTGCTAGTCATTAGGATTGTATGGAAAGCTTAAAATTAAAGTGTTAGCAAACCTTAATTTACAAAGATAAATGAACTGAAGTCAATTATTCTCACACTTGCACCTCTAGGGTATCCCCGCTTCGGTTGCCTTCGGAAAATAGTCACAATTCTCGAAACATGAGAAGTTTTAGTGACTATCCTCCAATTTAAAGATCACTAGTCCCTCGATGACCCTCTCAATGTTGCCTCGGTTTAAAAGTGATCTAGAACTTTAAGGTGGTTACTAAAGCTTCTTGCCAAGTTGCCCTCGTGACTGTAAACGTCCATTCGATTGTCCCTCAAACATCCAACGATGGGGCTACCTACTCACTAATAGTAGGATAACATTGTCTAAAGGATATGAGGAAAAGAACAAACTTTTTCGAGTATAAAAATAGATAGTTGTTAGAAGTTTGCTCAAAACAACATTTTTCACCTACACAAGAACATTTCAAAAAAACAATTTTCAAAATATTTGCTTTGTTAACACTCTTGAGGACTGATACAAGAGTTAAACGCAAAGTAAATCGCCTCACTAAAGCATTTTTAAAACATTTTCAAACACACAAAGCACAAAGGTATTTTAAAATGAGAAAACCTCTAAGAGCCCGTGGAAAACCACAGATGGAAAGGGTGCTAATACCTTCCCTTTCCATAATCTACCCCTTACTCAGAAACTCTCGAAAAAGGTGTTTTTCTGTTCTTTTCACCCTTTCCTTTGTTGGATAAAAGAAAATTCGGTGGTGACTCTTACTTACCGCGACATTTGTGAATACAAACACAAACCAATATTAACAGTCGGTTCTGCCGCCGTATCACACTGGGGTTAGCTTCTTCATTTTCTTCATCGGACAATTCCTGCTTGATGCCATGGTAATATACGTCATACCCATAGTGCCATGGAATTTCCTTCTTCGAGGAGTACGGGATAGGCCCGAGCGTTGTAATAACCAGTGAAGAAGCTTTCGAATTGGCGGTAATCCTTATAGGACCTTTGGAAGGGATCCTAAAAGAAGTACCGGAGATAACAAACATATCTTGGCAAAAATTGTTGATAGATGGAACTTTTTCAATCAAAATGATGTGTTCATTCATCAAGCTTTGAACACCCTTCTTTAGTGACCCGCAACCATTAGGTTCGACTTTAAAGCAATAACAACCTTCAACATAACTAGGAAATAAACCATCTTGTAGCAAATTCTTCTTTATTTTAGAGAGCGGAGTGACCACATTATTCACAGAAGTAACATACAAAATATCTTCAACAAAACTTACGCCTTTATCATGTTTGGGCATAGTTATTGTAATTACATTTGGAGTCTCTGAAGGATCGAAATCAATCTCCTTGTTGTCAACCATGTCTTAGATCTTTCTCTTCAAGGCCCAGCAATGGTCGGTGTCATGACCATGACTATTTGAATGATACGCACAGCTTGTGTTCGGATTATACTTTGGAGAGGAGGTGTTTGGATTTTGAGGAGGATCCCGCAGAGAAATGAGCTCAACTTTTAGCAAGTGTTGCAGTGCCTGAGATAAAGGCATATAAATCTTAGTGAACTACCTTCTTGGAGCGCCCGGCCTTTGACGGTTACCCTGTTGTTGTTGTTGGGCAGGTTCCTGGTTGGAAATCAAAACTGCTCCCACAGACTCATGGAGATTAACTTTGCTACAAATTTTATTGCCATTGAAATTCTGGTATCAAATATATGATGTCGAATGAGATGTCATGACACAAATATCTGTTTGCAAGTAAGGTGTAGTAAAATCAAAAGTAGTAAAAACATAAGAGATTGTTCACCCAATTCAGTGTACAACAACACCTACTCTGGGGGCTACCAAGCAAGGGACAAGTTCACTAAATAGTATCAATTCATAGATCCTCAGTAAACAACCAGTTTACGATCTAATCATTTAATCACTGCCCAAGCTAAAATTCTACCTAAGACTCACCTAGGTATGAGGCCATCCTCAAATCCTTTCAATCACTTACGATGAAGAACTTAACAAAATTAATAAGTTTGAAACACTTCAATCATTCAATGCTTAAAACCGTATGAATGATACATAATTAACAACCCAAATAACAACTCAAGTATTCAAACTAATACTTAGAGTGTATTACAAATAAAAAGCCTAGACTTCTAATCAGAAAGAAAGTATTCTTCTTCAAAATTTGCTTGTCTTTGAATAAGGAAGCAAGTCCTTATATATGCGCAACTGTGGGCTTGGGCTTAAAATAAATAATCAAATCTTTTGAATATTTCCATAAAAACAGGCTAAGATAAAATTCATTCAATTTGAAAAATATTCCTCCATATTTTTCGCAGCCTGTAGGTCACAAATCCTGAATTATGGCACACATGAAAATAGGAAACAAAAAGACTTAATTGATGTTAGGCTGAGATCAGTTTAGTAGGCAGATGTCAAGACATCTTCTTTGATATCATTCAAAACAGTTTTTCTCCAAATGTTAAGACATTTAGCAAAACATTAACAAGTCATTTGTTTTACAAAAATTGCAGCCAGCAAACACTTACAAACTCCCCCTTTGGAAAATTTTGGCTAAAAATATTAGAGAAGATTATCAGAGTAACAACACAATTATCAAAGCATTATCAGGGTAACAGCATAAGCAAAGCAATCAACACATATATTCAGTTAGTCAGTCAGTCACTCACTTTCTCTCCCCATTTTTAGTCATAATATGCCAAATAAAGGATGCATTCAAGATAATATTAGTATTAGGGTACATACCATATAATTCAAATGTCAAGCACATGCAAGTGCCAAAAGAGAAATAAAGAGTTCAGAGAGACATCAAGTAGTCTAACTGTCATCAGGACCAGTTGACTTGGTTGAACCAGAAGTTCTTTCCACACTGGAGTCTTCACCTTTAGAGCTTACTGTATCATCAAGGTTGCTGTCCTTTTGCAGGTCCTTAATCAATTTTTTAAAAATTAGCTTCCTAGTCGATCTCACTCTGATCACATCATCTAATTCCTTACAAGCTTCCCGTAATTCATTGATCATGTCATCCTTGGTGGAGGTCTTTTCAGCAGGAGCAGATGTTAAAACAATGTTTGGGACATGTTTTCCTGAAAATATATTAAAATGAAGGGTCAAGGCAGACTCTCTCTTGTACAACACATCATTTCCACTTAAGATTCCAAGATGCTGATTTAGGATAAATCCACAGAGGAGGGAAGGAAAAGCAATTGGCATCTTAATGGCACAAGCTCCTGCATGTTTGATGGTCTGATCAAATATGCAAGTTCCATAATAAAAAAGTTTCTGGTTTCCAATAGCATAAATGAACTTTCCTAAACCAATGGATATGGTTGAAGTGTGATTAGTGGGAACCCAATTTTCAGCTCCAATCCTATGTAAAATTGCATATTTCACACTCAGTTTACTGACAGGAAGTTTGTTTTTCATGGGCCACTCACTTACCTGGTTAGCAGCGATGGCTCTGCACACTTGATTATCTATTACTTCCAACTCACAACAGACATCTTCAGAACTATCTAGAAATTTGTTTATAATGGCAGGAGAAAATTCAAAACACTTTCCTCTACCAAAAACCTTTCTATACTCCTCACTCTTATGGTCAGCACAATTAACAAGAATATTAACAATGAACTCCTTAACAAGAGTTTCATAGAAATTGGAAAACCTGGTAACTGTTTTCATCAGTCCAGCATAAGAGATCAGATCTATGATTTTCATGCATTCTAAAGCACCATATCCTAGTTCTCTCTCTAGGCCAATCCTTCTTTGATACACATACTTCTACTTTTCAGCATTCCCAACAGATTAAAATGAGATGTTGTCAAGTGGGGCATCAGGAACCCTAACAGACAGTTTCTTACTTGCAGATTTTTCGATAGGAGAGATGTCCTGGACATCTTGCTCGACATCATACTCAGAGTCAGTCTCTTCAACTAGAAAACCTTTCTTCTTACTCTTGGTTCTTTTTACAGCATCCTCATCATCATCAGTAGAGCTAATAGATCTAGCTTTTCTTTTGCTAGAAGGGGGGAATACTTTACTTCCTGCTTTTGGGGGTCCATACATGGTTTTCTTCTTGATTATTTTGGGAGGGGGTGTGACACCTGCATCTTTCACTTTCCTGGATTTTAGCCTTCTTGCAATACCAGGTACAACATTAGTGATGAGCTCATTGTCAGATAGCTCTTCTACATTGACTATATTGTCAGCATTTTGATCTTCTCCATCCTTGGAGGCAGCAACATCTTCTTTAGAAGGAGAGTTTTCTTCAAAATTTTGTTCAACATTTTTATGAATATCTTGATCAACATCTTCTTCATCCACTTCTTTTAGGGAAGAGGTAACAAGTTTCTCAAGTTTGCTTTCAGCAGCATCTTTCTTGGATGATTCCGTAGCATCATTTTTAGGATTACTTCCTTTGTCAGTAGGAGGAGGCATGAGAGAAAGGGGAGTAGAAATCCCAGGCACAACAAAGCCTTCATTTAATACTCTGTCCATAAGCCTTCTGATGATTCTATCAACATTAACAATTTCTTCTTCAGTTCTACTGTCAGTAGCAGTAGAAGAGTTACCTTTATCATCTTTAGATTTCTTAGCTGGTGATGATCTAGGTTTCTTGACGTTTTTCTCAAGCGAAGGGATTGTTGATAGAGGAGTAATATCTAGTAGTCTGTGAAAATTTTCTTGGCAAATTTTGAGGAAGACGATGTGTGATGTTGAGACATGTTTGAAAATTTTCTAGTAAGCAGATGAAGAATGGCAAGGGTCCTTTTCTATGAAGGAGAATGAAGAGTTTGTGAAGGTAGAAATAAGAATTATCGTAGCGTGTGGGAAACAATTTGAGGAAGTCTTATAATGATTGCTTTCTAAAATTTATTTGTTGGAAACACAAATAATGCAATATCTCTTTAATGATATTCCCACACACTTTTAATTGCTACAAACCCTCATATAAACATATCCCTAATTTTCCTCTTAAATTCTCAAATTGATTAACATCCAAAGCTTTTGTGAAGATGTCAACCAATTGCAACTCAGTGGATACATGTTCTAAAGAAACAATCTTTTCTTCAACAAGCTCTCTTATGAAGTGATGACAAATGTCAATATGCTTGGTCCTGCTGTGTTGAATGGGATTCTTTGAGATGTTTATGGCACTTAAATTGTCACAAAATAATGTCATGACATCCTGTTTGATATTGTATTCTGTTAACATTTGTTTCATCCAAACCAATTGAGAACAAATGCTTCATGTAGCAATGTACTCATTCACATATTTAAGAATCCTCTTCACATGGTTAGCATGGATAATTTTAGGATCAACTTGATATCTTGCACACACCCATACATAAAAGGCAATGTCTGGTCTGCTAGCCGTGAGATATAGAAGATGGCCTATCATGCTTCTGTAGAGACTTTGATCTACACTTACTCCTTTTTCATCTTTAGTCAGCTTCAGATGTGTGGGACCAGGGGTTCTTTTGTGACTGGAATTCTCCATCCCAAACTTCTTCCTTATATTATTGGCATACTTGCTCTAAGATAAAAAATATGGAGTCTTCCATTTGTTTAACTTGTAGACCAAGAAAATAGGTTAATTCACCAACAAGACTCATTTCAAATTCAGACTGCATTTGCTTGACAAAATGTTGAACCATCTCATTTGACATCCCACCAAATACAATATCATCAACATAAATTTGAGCAATCATAATCTTCCCTTCTTCTTCTTCTTCTTCTTCTTTGACAAAGAGGGTTTTGTCTATGCCACCTTTCCTATATCCATTCTCCCCAAGGAATTCTGTCATTCTCTCATACCAAGCACTTGGAGCTTGCTTCAATCCATACAGAGCTTTATTCATTTTATAAACATGTTTATCAAAACTTGGATCAACAAATCCTTTTGGTTGTTCAACAAAAACTTCTTCATTCAGGTACTCATTCAAGAAGGCACTCTTTACATCCATTTGAAACAATTTAAATTTTAAAGTGCATGCAACTCCTAATAGTAGTCTGATTGATTTAGGTCTAGCCACAGGAGCAAAGGTTTCATCAAAGTCCTCTCCTTCAATTTGAGTGTATCCTTGTGCAACTAACCTTGCCTTATTTCTAGTGACCACCCCTTTTTCATCAGATTTATTCTTGTGTACCCATTTAGTGCCAATAACATTTGTCCCTTCAGGTCTTGGAACCAGATCCCAAACTTCATTCCAACTGAATTGTTCCATCTCGTCTTGCATAGCATTAATCCAGAACTCATCAGTTAGGGCCTCTTTGACATTCTTAGGCTCAATTTTTGATACAAAGCAAG
Source organism: Vicia faba (assembly GCA_948472305.1). NCBI lineage: Eukaryota > Viridiplantae > Streptophyta > Magnoliopsida > Fabales > Fabaceae > Vicia > Vicia faba. Next base: position 720,033,880 of record OX451735.1, read on the forward strand.
AGTTTGAAATCCATTCTCTTGATCTGGTAGTAACTCACTTGTTGGGATCTCCTATGATAAGCTCCTTCAGATGATCTTTCTGAGTTCTAATTGAAGGTCCTTTATTGAGGTGACTAGGTTGGGGATCTTCTTGAGGAGGATTAGAATCAATACTTGTGTCATTTTATTCAGTTGGACTATCAAGAAAAGATGTTCCAACATCTTCTGAGACATCTTCTTCAACATTCCATCCTCTATCATCAATAGTAACATTTATTGACTCCATCATAACTTTGGTTTTGGAGTTAAAAACTCTGTATGCACTGCTGTTTATAGAGTAACCTGGGAATATTCCTTCATCACTCTTGGGATCCATCTTTCTCCTTTGTTCACGATCACCTAAGATGTAACATTTACTTCTAAAAATATGAAAGTATTTAACAGTTGGTTTTCTCCCCCTCCATATTTCATATAAAGTAGTTGAAGTGCCTTTCCTTAGAGTGACTCTATTATGAATATATCATGCAATATTCATAGCTTCAGCCCAAAAATGGTAGGGTAGCTTCTTAGGATGAATCATGGCTCTGGTAGATTCTTGGAGAGTTCTATTCTTGCATTCTATAATCCCATTCTGTTGAGGAGTAATGGGAGAGGAGAATTCATGGTTGATTCCTTAAGAAGATAAAAACTCAGCAAATTTTTTGTTCTCAAATTCCGTTCCATGATCACTTCTTATTCTTATGACATGTATTTCCTTTTCCCTTTGAAGTTTTTGAAAAAGATATTTGAACACTTCAAAAGTTTATGATTTTTCTCTAATAAAGCTTATCCATGTGTATTTATAAAAGTCATCTACAACAACATAGGCATACTTCTTGCCACCAAGACTTTTAACATGCATAGGTCCCAACAAGTCCATGTGAAGAAGTTCAAATTTTTTTGATGTAGTAAGATGTTGAATCTTCTGATGTGACATCTTAGTCTTCTTTCTAATTTGACAATCACCACATACCTTTCCTTCTTCTATCTTTAACTTAGGAATCCCTCTCACTGCTTCTTCAGATATAATTCTCTTCATACCTTTCAGATGCAAGTGCCCCAATTTTTGATGCCATAGTTTAACGTCATTTTCTTTGTCTAAAACACATATTGAGGAGAGGTTTAACTCTTGAGTAACCCATAGATAACAATTGTATTTAGATCTAATTCCCTTCATGATAACTTCATTATTTTCATTGCACATAAGACATTCTTCCTTGGAGAAGTTAACTTTGAATCCTTGATCACATAGTTGGCTTATACTTATCAGGTTAGTTGTTAACCCTTTTACAAGTAACACATTATCAATCTTAGGAACTCCTGAACAGTCAAGCTTTCCAACACCTTTGATTTCTCCTTTTGCCCCATCACCAAAAGTCACATAACTGGTGGAATGAGATTTGAAATCCACCAAAAGATTCTTGACATTTGTCATGTGTCTAGAATAACCACTGTAAAAGTACCAGTCATCTTTGGTTGATACTCTGAGAGAGGTGTGAGAAATGAAACTACCAACTTTGGACTTGGGAACCCACTGTTTCTCCTTTTTGCTATTTTGGGGAATCTTATCAGTTTTAGGAGGAGTATTTTTAGGATTCCCATACAACTTGAAACATAAGGGCCTTATATTTCCAAGCCTTCCATATTGATGACATCTCCAGGGCTGAGGATTCTCTCTGGTGTGATTAAGCTTTTTCTTCCCATGATGTTTTCCATGATGTCCTTTCTTCACATGAGGTTTCCTAAGATGTCCTTTCTTATCATGATGTTGAAACATTTGATTGGACATCTTTGGTTTAGGTTTGGCATGTGTAGAAACAGATGAAGGCTCTTCTGATTTAGGTTCCTTTTTCTCATTAAAACCTAAACCACTCTTATCTCCTGTCACTCTTCCTGCTTGGAGAATTTCATTCAATGTGTCAGACTCATTATTTAGTGTTGTACCCCAAAATTTGCCCTCTCTTTTCTCAAGATATTTACTCACAAGGATTTTCAAAAGTCCAAGTTTTCACAAATACTATTGGATTTTTGATGCCCCATATAGTTTACATGGATTATATTGGGCTTTCAAGCATCAAATTGAAGGAAAGAAAGCTTGCTTCAATTTCCCAAGCTTCAAATTGACTTTGGTCTCCTTCAAGTTTGCTTTGATTTCCCAAGCTTCAACTGGACTTTGGTCTCCTTCAAGTTTGCTTCGATTTCCCATGCTTCAATTTTACTTTGGCCTCCTTCAACTTTCCTTCTATCCACAAGGCAAAGACTTCCTTTGTGCTTGCCTTTGATCCACAAGGCAAAGACTTCGTCTTTGCTCGCTTCGATCCACAAGGCAAGTACTTCCTTCATGCCTGATTCAATTCACTAGGAAATGGCCTCCTTTGTGTCTACTTTGATCCACAAAGCAACGAATTCCCTCATGCTAGCATCCACAAGGAATTGGCTTCCTTTGTGCTAGCTTCGACTGTGCAGTGGTTCCCTTTGAAACAGCTTGCTTCGATTCCACTTCTGAACCCTTCAGCATATAATTTCTACATTGTGAACACACATTGGTGGCCCATTAGAAGAACGCACAAGTGGTGCATGTGGTCCATTCTAAGAACACACAATTGGTGCATGTGGTCCATTCTAAGAATGCACAAGTGGTGGATATGGTCCATTCGAAGAACACACGAGTGGTTCCTTCGAAGGTTCCATTCGAAGGAAACACAATTGTTGGAAACAAGTTTTGTTTTGTTTTTTGTTGAGTCCGGTTCAAGATGCTTGGTGGACAAAGTCCTAAATGTTGCCAAGCCCAAGCCTCCTGCACAATTACATTCGAAGGAAATAACAAAAGAAGCTTCGACTGGCCACAATGATGTGTTCGATTGGGCTAATAGGAGAATTTTCCAAGTTAAATCACTAATGTAGATAGACTCAATCGAAGGAGACATGAGGATGAAACCGTGAGAAAATCAAATTGAAGCCTAGAGCTATTGAAGGAAGCCACTCAGAGCCAATCGAAGAATAAGGCTTGAGGGAATTCGAAGGAGTCAAGGAGTGAAACTTGTCCAGGTTCATCCAAAACCCAAAAGGGTAGGAAATCATCAAAGATGGAAACTTTTTAAAGGCCTTCGATTCCGACTTCAAAGCCTGATTAATGGTTGTTTCTTGTTGTTTCCATTCACCACTGCCCTCTATAAATACAGGGCTAAAGACACATTGCCAAGGGCGGAGAAAAAATTAAAAGCAAAAAAAAAGAAACACTTTGCTTCCACCCAGACACAAACATTTCCACAGAAACATTTTTGCAGATACACAAACATTTTGCCTACACGCACAAATCACCACAAAGAGCCACACGAAAATCATAAAAATATCTCAAAGCTGTCAGAATCGAAGCTCACTTTGCAGGCCTCCTCGCTCAAAACCAAACATCCCATCCCTCTCCTGAGATTCCCATGAATACTTTCAGGCCCCTAAGCAAGCAGTTTCATGCCTAAAGCCACAGATTCACGCATCTTCGATTGGTAAGGGTTTGAAAATCCAAAAAACTTTATTTTCATGGCATATTAATATTTTAATCGTTTGATTCATGTTCAGAGTTATTGATAGTACATGTTTAACGTGAATGAGATCGTGCCATTGCTTGAGCTTGATCTGAGGTTTCCTTCGAATCTCTGGGTTTAGGTTGTTTCGAGCCAAAATATGCTCAGACCTGAGATCAGAAGATTCGAATTAGGGGCAAGAAGGATAAGGTGTTGCGTGTGTGCACAAGCAGGGGTTTCGATCCCTGCCTCTTGCAGTGATTTTTTATGTTTATTTTCTTACAGATCTAATACCCTCACAGGCAATCTGTCATACGCTTTCAATAACATCTCTCCCTGGATCGAAGGACAACCTCCTTCCCTGGATCAAAAGGCAACCTCCCTCCTTGGATCGAAGGACAATCTCCTTCACTGGATCGAAGGACCATTTGTATTTTTATTTTGTTTTGTTCATTTCTTTTAATGGCTTTACTCTTTAAATCAAAATTAAATAAAAAAATAAAAAATAAAACATTAGGTAAGTTTTTCTCTTACTTAATATTTATTTAAACCATTTTCTTAATTTTAAAATTAATAGAATTAGGATTTATTTGAACTCAATTTTTTTTTCATAAAACAAAACAAAAAGACAAAAAAGATTTCCTTTTAACTTAGAAACAATTTAGGATTAGACGTCATTTCAATTCACGCGTGTTTTTACCTTTCACATTTTTATTTTCATATTTTTTGTATCTGCCTACTGGATGTAATAGATAAAAAACTAGGACATTTACTGCTTTTATATCCCCCAAATTTTGGACATGTAAATAATTCCCCCTTCCCGAAGCCATGTAATAGCGTAAGATTTAATTTCCGCACTTTATGTTTCCTGTACAGATATTAACTGTTAGATGTATGTTAATAGGATTGCATGATAAGACTAAAATTGAACGTTAGCAAATCTAACTTCAAAGACAAAAATAATTGAAACACAACACAATTGCACATGTACACCTCTAGGGTACTCCCACTTTGGTTGCCTTCGGAAAAATAGTCATAACTCTCGAAACGTGAGAGATTTTAGTGGCTACCCTCTGGTTTAAAAAGATCATAAGTCCCTCGATGACCCTCTTGATGTTGCCTCGGTAAAAAATGATCTTAAAACCCTAGTTTAGTTACTAAGATTTCTTGTCAAGTTGCATTCGTGACTATAAATGTCCCTTCGAATGTCCCTCAAACATCCAAACAACTAGGGCTACCTACTCACTAATAGTATAATAACACTGTCTAAAGGAAAGGAGGAAAAGAACGAACTTTTCGAGTAAAGTAGATAGTTCCTAGATGCTATGCTCGAAAACAAACTTTTACAATACACAAAATTCTTTCAAAAACATTTTCAAAAACGTTTTATCAACACTCTTGAGGACTGATACAAGAGTTATCATAAAGTAAACTGCCTTACTATTGGCATTTCAAAAATACTTTTCAAAACACACAAAGCACAAGGTATTTCAAAATGACCTAAGCATCTAAGAGCCTGTAGATAACTACAGATGGAAGGGGTGCTAACACCTTCCCTTTCCATAATCTACCCCCTTACTCATAAAAAAATCTCGAAAGGTATTTTTCTGTTTTTTTTCACCCTTTCCTTTGTTGGATAAAAGAAAAGTCGGTTGCGACTCTTGCTTACTGCAACATTTGTGAATACAAATGCAAAACCAGTATAACAGTCGGTTCTGCCACCGTATTACAGAACTGGGGACTCTGCTGGGGAGTTTATAAAATGTGGGGTTACCTTAGAGATAGATAATTTTAAATTGCTTTCCTTGTATGCTTTACTTGCTTTACTTTTAAGGGTTTTATTTGGGTTTACTTGTAAAGATCTTACACTCGGATCTGGGGAACCTTTTAGGTAAGTAGAAATAGATCGTGGGGACTGTGCAGGGTATACCGACCTGGTTGAAGCGATATCTACGTTGGTGTGACACATTTGTTTGTACTGGTATCCCTTGAGTAGTCAAGGAGAATATGGGGCCGCTGTGTGCTGTCATGAAGCACCAACTGACCTTATAACCTTTAATTGAACAACTTGGCCATTAGGAAGTAGTGAGGTAGCCGATTTGGTGCAGTCCGAAGTTGGTTGATACTTGATACTACACTCATTGAGATCTAACTTCTGGGATATTTCGGTTGCTAATAAAGAGGCTTGCGCTGAAACAATGCCTAGTGAAGAAAGATTAGTGATATTGAGATTATCTAGAACCCGTTTACTTTCTAGGACAGGTTGAACCAGGTTGAACCAACTATACTTCTAGAGGGTACTTACCTATGGAATCCATGTAAGCCTAAACCTAAGGATATGTTTGTGTGCTTGTATATATTTGTTTGTACATAACATCATAACATCATAACATGGCATGTCACACTAACCATTTCAAGGACTTTTAGGACTTATCTTTGTGTCTGTTTTGTAAGACATGGCTCCCACTCACAAAAATACTATCCAAATCAACCTCGTAAGGGTGCCTCATCAGCTCAAAGAGTTAGCATCAAGGGTACCTGAGAATTCTCCATTCACCAAAAGTCATGGTCGACTCCTCACTTTGGTCACCTCAAGCCCTGATGAAGACATGGTGAACGTTCTCTTCCAGTTCTTTGATCCTTTACATCATTGCTTTACATTTCCCGATTACCAGTTGGTGCCTACCATGGAAAAGTTTTCTCAGTTAATGGGAGTGTCTATTCTCAATCGATTACCATATAACAGTATGGAAAGATACCCAAATCCCGAGGAGATCCCTCAAGCCCTATATTTACAACGGCCTGACATTGTGACAAATTGGGAAACAAGAAGCGGTGTCAAAGGGTTTCTAGCCATTTTTTTTGAGAAAGCTTACCATTTTGCTGGATACTTTGGACTTACACGCCTTTGAAGAGGTGTTGGCCCTACTCATCTATGGGGTGTTTGATATGGTGGGAGAACTGAATTGGTTGTTTTGCGTTTGATTGCAAATGTTATGGTTAGCAAGAGTCGCCACCGACTTTTCTTTTATCCAAAAGGAAAGGTGAAAAATCATAGGAAATACCTTTGAGATTGTTTCTTGGGTTCGGGGGGTATATTATGCAAAGGGAAGGTATTAGCACCCTTTTCATCCATGGTTTTCCATGGGCTCTTAGTTACTTGCTAAATCACTTGATTTTGTTTGAAAATATGCTTTTGTGTGGTTTTTGAAAGTATTTTGTAAAGATGCCTTTGTTTAGGCAAACTTTGTAAATATTCTCATTTGTAAGAATGTATACAAAGTGTTTGATCTTTTGAAAATGTTTTCAAGTTTGAAAGATGTTTTTGAAAGTGTTGGTGCTTGTTTTGAAAATAGCAAGGATGCTTTTGTCTTGAAATTGAGCAAGTAACTAGGAACATTCTACCTACTCAAAAGTCTTTCATGTTTATTTTCTCTTTCCTTTGACATTGTTATCTTACCATTGATTTGGTAAATAACCCTATCTTTGGATGTAAAAGGGACGGGAAAGGGTCATCGTATAACCATTGTTAGGAATGTTGTAAGATATCTTAGCATTTTTTAGGGACTAAGATCATTTTGAAAGGCAACATGGATAGCATTATCGAGGGACTATGATCTTATATTTTTTGCTTGTTTTTGCTAAGATACCTCACATGCATAACATGGCCATTTTTGTAAGGCAACCAAGTGGATTTACCCTAAGAGTGTTTGTGTGCAAGTGTATTGATCTACATGCTTGATTTGTCTTTGATTAGGATTTGCTAATTGTTAGTTTTAATCTTTCCATACAAAATCTTAATTACTAGCATTTATATATAAAGCATTTAAATTGCGGAAAATAAAAATACTAAGCTATTATATGATTTAGGGGAGGGGGTGTACAAATTACAAATGGATAATTGCAAGAAATTAAATCTAAATAATTATTACAAACATATTGAATTTGAATAAATGTACAAAATAAAGATAAAATGCAAAAATATAAAATGTAAGAAGAAATGTGATTTTTGTTTGTTTGTTTTCATGAAAAGGTTATTTGACCTAATTAATCAAAATAAAATAGTTAACTAAAAAATAAGAAAATTAATATTAAACTAGTAAAATTAATTTAAAGAAAACAAGTTTTTTAGGGTTTTGGTGAATTTAATTAAATTAGTAAATAAAATTAATTAAATAAAAATCCTAAATCCTAAATTGATTTTAATTTACAAAATAATATAATAATAATTAAAATTAAATTATCTAATTATTAAAAAAGGAAACTAATTTATTAAATAAAATGCTTTTGTTCTTTTGTTTTTGTGAAGAAATATAAACTAAATAAATATAAATAATAAAATATAAATATTTTTGGATTTTTTATTAATGAAAATAATAATAATAATAATAATACTAATAATAATAATAATAATAAAATATGAAATAAAATAAAAATATAAAATTAAAGTCATGGAGGTTAAAAATGAATTTGGAGGTTTATTAGCAAAAACAGTTTTCTGAATCTGGCCCAAAATAAAGTTTTTGTTTAGAAATCAGAAAAACAAAAAAAGGGATATGGGTTGTGTGGTATGAGCAAACAGGGGGGTTAGGTTGAGCAAAAAGTGCAAATCCCAGGAGGGGAAGGCCCATGCGCCCTGGAAGGATAAAAAAAATATAAGAAAATGAGAGAAAAAGCAAAAGGCAGCGCGTTGATGTTCGAACCCATGACATCTTGGTTACCAGCAATGCTGCCTTACCACTGGGGTTTCTATACATCCGTTAATATAACTGAAATGATAAATATATAATGTAAAACAAGCTCTCAACACACTTCATCTTCAACCTCTAGCCAGACAACCTGTAACTTCACCATTTCTCAACAAAAATGGAAAATGCAAACATGAAAGTTGTTCCATTTTTCATACGAATCCAACCATATAAATATCATAAACTATAAATCAAAGATGAATGAGATTTTTTGAAAGTACCAAATCCTGACCTAATTATTTAGGACAATGATATCTACATTTCTTATTCACAAATAAACCATTAATGATGCTTGTATGAAGAGTTCCAAGTTAAGGAAACTTACCTCAAAAATGGAAATCGTATTCTGAGTTTGAGCACTCCTCAAGGTGTTGTGATGATCAGAATAGCTCCACTGAGGACCCAGGAAGCTAATGCAATATTTAGTTTGTACTGAAGATGGCTTAATCGTGCTAGAGAAGTCCAAGTGCAAAGCTCTATTTTTGAAAATGGAAGATGGTGTTAATGGTGTTACAGACTTGTAACAGGGTGTGGGATGAGTTCTAAATGATGTTTAGAAGCTTTAGGAACCAAAAGGCTTGAAAATGCACGAGGGAGATGTGAGTTTCAAGTTTTTGGTCAGGTTATGCAAGAAAGGAAGTATGTGTTATAGTTCTGAGTTCTTGTGAGTTCTTTGGCTTGTGTATGCGTGTTTTTTGATGCAAATAACTTGTGCATAAGTAAGGAGAAGGCTTGAGTGCTTGAGAGGGTCAGAAGTACAAGATATAGGCTGATTGCTATGTTACTTGATTTTGAAGAAAAGTGGGAGTATGGTTCCAAGATGAAGTACAAGCATGGTCTGAGTAATTGTGAGGCTTGAGGAAAACTTCTTTTGAGTTATAGGTCGTGTATGATCAGAAGAAAACAATTGCAAATCTCAAGAACAATTTTTGTGTATAAAGCTACTCTTTCAAAATGGCATTGTGCAGTTTCTTCCTAACATGGACAGAAAGCATGGGCATTGCATTGAATGCTTGAGTTGAAGCCTCTAAGAGCTGTTCAAGCATTTAATTATGGAGTGCCTAACAATTTTGAGGCATGCAAAGCAAAGATTATGCAGCATAGGTTTGAGATTTGAATTTTGTTCATCACAAAATTTGTCTTGTAAAACAACTTAAAACCCCAACTTCTGACCTTCGATTATACCTGCTCACAAATGATCTAAAAGAGTTCCTTGACTTTTTAGAAAGCTTATAGTGTGCTCTACAACCCATATTTGAATCACTTTTTCAAAATCCAAATGGAACTATGTGAATGTTGGGTCAGAAGTTAGGTCAAAATCCTGACCTAAAATGCTCAAAATTTTACTAAGTGTTTAGTTTCAAGACCATGACTTCATGGATTAATATTTTGAGATCCAAGCATTTCTAGGAGAAGTTGTGTAAAGAAATGTTGTAGATCTCATGTAGATCTACAAATTTCATGTTGAAAGTTTCTTTTGAGTCATCTTGCATCATAGTGAAAAATTGGCTCAAAGTTGTGAAAAAACATGAAGTTTTCATCACTTAGAAAAATATCTAAGTTTGAAAACTTTGACTTTTCAAAATGAAATCTTGACTTTTTCATTTCTTAATGAACAAGTTTCATATTTTGATATGTTTTGATGAATTGTAATTTTTGACACTTGATTTTGACCAAAAAGTCAAAGTTTGACTTTTCAGTGTACAATTGACTAAAAATCAACTATCAATCAATTGATTTTGAGCAATGTTTTGAGTCATGCCATCAGGTCAAAATGATGCAATTGAAATCTTAAGATCACGCCTTAAACAAATTAACCATTTGCTAGGTCAAAAATCAGAAATTGCTCTTTCTCAATCAAAACCCTAATTTTGACCATTTTGCCCTTTTGATGATTTAATCAAATTTCCTGAGGAATTATGGTCCAAACTTGATCAAATGATACATATGAGTTTATAATATTGATATGGATCAAAATTATGAAGTTTGACTGTAAATTGGCCACAATTGACTTTCCCCCCAATATAGTTGATTTTTAGGTCAACTGCTCAATTGACTGAGCAAAAATGTGATCCAAGGCTTGAAACTTGACATGGGTAATATTGGGGGTCCATAATGATCCATGAAAGTCATATGAGACATTGAAAGTTCAATTGTCCTTGTGCAATCTCAAACCCTAATTTCAATCATCTGTGCTTGAGGAGGTGTCTTGAGCTGATCAACCCTATTGCAGTCTTGAACCAAAGGAAATCTTGTGAGAAAATATCTGATAAATGAGAGGGAAAATTTTGGGGTACAACAGGATGGTACAGTTCCCTAATCTGAACCAAATCATAGATGTGAATGCGGTCAAAGTTTTCATGTCTTGTAACCCGGTGCCTACTTTACTTGGAGAGATTTTGCACTCTTTTCACACTCACACCTTAAAGAGAAGTGGAACCTTTATGTGTTACATTAATCTACTGGCTAGGTGGTTTATTTCGCACCTACCTCAATTTGTGTTGAAGAATGAGCAAGGCATGAGGTGGTCTAATAGGTTGATGTCCCTCACGCATTCGAATATTCACTGGTGCCATCGATCCGCAGAAGACGTTACAATCATCGATTGTTGTGGGGAATTCCCTAATGTTCCTCTCCTAGGAATTATGGGAGGAATCACTTATAACCCTTGTTTGGCGTTGCGACAGTTTGGGTATTCTAGGAGGGATGGTCCTCATGATGCACTGGTTCAGGGAATTGCATACGACTATGAGAACGATGTCCAAGGGTACCGTCAGAGGTTCATTCAAGCTTGGGGCATGGTGAAAAAAGTGGATAGTAAGACATTGGGGCATAAGAACTCCATCCCTTTGGAGCCTTATCTTAAGTGTGAGCACACGCTCAAAATCTCAAGATGCCTTACCCCGCCATCCTACATATCATCATAGAACCTATTGCCGAGACAAATGTACCTCATACTATTCTCCATCCTGACATGCCAATTACTCTCGAGGAATTGCAAAGATCTTGGATTCAACTAAAAGAGGAACGAGACACCTTTGAAACCCAGTTCTACGCAAGCAAGAAGAAGGTTTTGGAGCTTACAAGACAATTGCATGAAGAACATAGTTTGAACGCCTATATGGAACCAAAGTGGATGCGCTCATGGGAAGCCTGGGTCTTGTTTTATTTAGGAGTTTTATTTTATCTTTGTTTCTTCCATTGTAAGCCCAAAAGGCATTGTTGTAACCATTTAAACTTATGAATGCAATTAATGTTTGTTCTCTCTTTGTCTAAGCAAATTTAAAATCTTAAAAGTCCTTGAAAACTTTGCATAAGCATATCATGCATATTATTACATAAGCAGGTATTTTGAGACAGGTTTCTTATTCTTTTTCGCTGCTTATTTCAGCAAAAATAAATGGCTCTTGAACAAACTGTTAATGATCTTCAAGCTTAAAACACTCAGTTCCAACAAATGTTCCTGGCTCTGGCTAAGGGGCAAGAAGATCTGAAAGATCTTATCATCAAGGAGAAGACCAAGAAGGCAAAGAAACCAACTGGTGTATTGAATTTGGAAATAAGGTTCAGAGGACCGGCTAAGCGAGCTATAGATTTCGCAACCCCGTCAAACGAGGGGGACAATCAAGAAGAGAAGCCAACAAAAGTAAACAACAAACCAGGGACTAATGAAGAAGAGGCCGATTACTCTGAGGAACAATGTCCTCCTGTTAATGATAAATACAAACAACTAGAGGATCGTCTCAATGCTATGGAGATTAAGAGGGTACCCGAGATGGATTTTGAAGAGCTAGGACTGGTCTCAGGGGTGGTCATCCCGCAGAAATTCAAGGTCCCCACATTTGCTAAGTATGACGGTGTCTCCTGTCCTAAGCCGCACCTAAGGTCATATGTCAGGAAGATTCAACCCCACACTACTGATAGGAATCAGTGGGTACATTTATTTCAGGAAAGTTTGTCAAGGACACCGTTAGAATGGTTCTATCAACTGGAAGTAACCTACATTCTTAATTGGGAAGACCTGGATGCTGCTTTTTACAAGAACTACCAATATAATGTTGACCTCGCTCAAACCCGTACACAATTGAAAGTATGTCTATGGGTTTCAGCGAGGGTTTCAAAGATTATGCACAAAAGTGGAGAGACCTTGCGGGAAGAGTCCAGCCTCCTCTGTCTGATAGAGAGCTGGTAGACATGTTCTTAGGAACTTTATCTGGTCCATTTTTCAACCATCTGATTGGAAGCTCTTCAGCTGGGTTTACTGAGCTGATTTTGACCGGTGAGCGAGTAGAAGCCGGTATTAAGAGTGGTAAGATTCAGAGGGATGCATCCTCAAGTACAATGAAGAAACCCTTCACTAGAAAGAAGGAGGTCAGTGCTTCTTATGGCCAGAGAAATCAAAGCAAAACTGAACGTCGTCCTATGGTAGAGGTTGTTATGATCTCCAATCTTGCATCAAATCAACAACGAAACAATCAGCACAGACTGGATGCGCCCAGAAGACAGTTCACCCGAATCAACATGACCTTATATCAGGTTTTTCCACACCTGTTAAAGTCCAATCTGGTGACTCTAAAGAAAGCTCCTAAGAATCCCAATAGAGCATCTCCCTGTTACAACCTAAATGCTCGATGTGCCTATCATTCCGAAAGTCCGGGGCATGATACAAACGATTGTCGGGCTCTAAAAGTAAGGTCCAGGATCTTATCGAGGAAAAGGAGATTGAGTTTGAACCTCTAGAGACCCCTAATGTGATAACTGCACCGATGCCCAAGCATGGCTAGGGTGTCAATGCCGTTGATGATGACCTATTTGTTTCTTATGTTGATGATTTAGTCACTCCTCTTCTGATTTTTAAAAAGAATATGTTGTGAGACGGTTTATTTTCAGGTTGTGATGAAGGCTGCCACATGTGTATGTCTCTACCCAATGGTTGCTTGTTGTTAATGATGGGTGTCCAGCGCCTGATGATTAACAAAGAAATTATGTTTAAGAAAGTTCTCCCTGCAAAAGGTTTGTGTGAAGACGTATCAATAATCACCATTTCCGAAAATCCTCCCATGGTCTCCACCAAAAGACCCGTCAGGATTACATTCGTTCTTAAGTTTTCTCCCTTGATTATCACCCTTCTTGGGCCAATACCATATTCCTCTGATAAAGTTATTCCTTGGAATTATGGGGTTGACGTCTACTATCATGGCGTCAAGCAAGACCTATTGGTTGTTAAGAATAAAGTTGCTGAAGATACTGATCCTGACATCGACACCAGAGTTGGGTCTAGTAAAATTATGATAAGAGGAAGAGTTTTCTCTCCTGAAATCTCTCTGAAGATTGTTGCTACTCCTTTGGTTATTCCTGTTGCTACTCCTGTTATTACTCCCACTGTTATCCCTAGTGTTATCCCTGCTGCTGAGTCAACTGAGACTCGGGGAAAAGAGGTATTGGTTGAGCCTATCCAGATGAAGGCGCACAAAGAAGTTATTCTTGAGGTTTCCAAAACAGAAATGGAAGAGATACTGAAGATAATAAAGAAAAGTGATTACAACATTGTGGAGCAGTTGGGGAAGACCCCTTCAAAAATATCAATGTTGGCCTTACTTTTATGCTTTGAAGCCCATGCTAAGGTTTGGTAACATTCATGAAGTCTGTCATGTGCCTCAAGAGACCTCCACTGATTAATTCGAGAATTGTGTTGCTAGTTTGACAGCTGATAATGGACTGAGTTTCTCTCATGCAGATTTGACATCCAAAGGAAGAAAGCATAATGATGCCCTGCATGTCTCCATTGAGTGCAGGGGCACTACCCTAGCTCATGTTCTTGTGGATACAGGTTCATCGTTGAATGTCTTACCCGAAAATTCTTTGGACATATTGGATTATGAAGGACTCACACTGAATCCCAGTAATATTGTGGTGATGACTTTCGATGGTTCCAAAAGAATGGTGCACGGGGAAGTGGACATCCCTATCAAAGATGGTACTCAGACTTTTGACTCAACTTTCTACGTGATGGACATCCGCCCGTCTTACTCCTATTTATTGGGTCGACCTTGGATCCATGGGGTTGGTGCTGTTACTTCTACTCTGCATCAGATGTTGAAATACCCAGTTAACAGAAAGATTATTACGGTCCATGGCGAGGAAGAATACATGGTGAGCCACCTGAACTCTTTCAGGTATGTTAAGATGGATGGCGAGTTCATTGAGACCCCCTTCCAGAACATTGAGGAGGTTCCTCAGACAGTTGCTGCAACCAAGACTGCTACTAGTGTTCCAAAGATTACCAGACCTTTGTTGAAGATGGCTTCTCTGAAGGATGCCAAAGAAGTAGTCGAGGAAGGTGGGTGTACCATTTAGGGCCAACTCCCTGATATCCCTTACAAATCTGAAAATTTTGGTTTGGGTTTTACTTCAGGGGCCCAAAGAGTTGTTCGCCATGCTCGCGCCGGGGAACCACCACTATGAATCAGCAACCATAGAGTCAATGCTCTGGAAGACAATGATAGCGACTGCGATATGGACAAATGGATCTTCCCAACTATCAGCAGTGGACTCAAAAATTGGGACGCCAAGGATTTTGTTCCTATTACTTTTATTCAAGAGTAATTATCTTTTAGTTTTTTTGGGATATGTAATATTTGAACAATTGAAACTCTAAAGCCTTGTGTCTTACCCGAGGCACAATGGTCTATTTATGAGGGTTATTACTTCATCTTCATATGTCATTAATAAATAATTGTACATTTTGCATGCAAATTTTACGCTCTTTGTTTTTATTTTCTACTTTTTACTTTACCAAAAATAGCTATGCTCTCTTACACACACTCACATATCAAACTGCAGATCCACATCCACTCTAGATCCCATTGATAAAGGTTCTACTATTACCAATTATGACTTTGAAAATCCGATCTACCAAGCCGAGGATGAAGGTGAGCAAGATTGTGAAGTAACAGGAGAACTTGCAAAACTGTTACAACAGGAGGAAAGGGCAATACAGTCTCATGAAGAACCGATTAAGACAATAAACTTGGGTATTGTGGAGGATAAGAAAGAAGTCAAGATAGTTGCCGATCTAGAGCATAGTGTCAAAAAGCGGTTTATTCAGATGTTACATGACTATGTTGAGGTCTTTTCCTGATCATACAAATACATGTTGGGACTTGACACTGATATTGTGGTTCATCGTCTGCCGACAAAAGAGGACTGCCCTCTAGTGAAACAGAAGGCTCGTCATATGCGGCCAGAGATGTCAGAAAAGATCAAGGATGAAGTCATGAAACAGTTCAATGCCGGTTTCTTAGCTGTTACCTCTTATCCATAATGGGTAGCTAATGTTGTTCTGGTACCTAAGAAGGACGGTAAGGTACGTATGTGTGTGGATTACAGAGACCTGAATAGGGAAATCCCCAAGGATGACTTTCTTCTTCCCCATATTGATGTTCTGGTTGACAACACCGCACAACATAAGGTATTCTCCTTCATGGATGGTTTCTCCGGGTACAATCATATCAAAATGGCACCTAAGGACATGGAGAAAACAACCTTCGTCACACAGTGGGGCACTTTTTGCTACAAAGTTATGCCATTTGGGTTAAAGAACGTCGGGGCAACCTATCAGCGTGCCATGGTAGCTTTGTTCCACGATATGATCCATCACGAGATAGAGTTCCATGTTGATAATATGATATCCAGGTCTCATACTGAAGGGGAGCACCTTGATCACCTGCGGAAGCTATTTGAAAGGCTTAAGAAATACAAACTCAGGTTGAACCCGAATAAGTGCACCTTTGGAGTAAGATCCGGTAAGCTCTTAGGTTTCGTTGTCAGCGGCAAAGGTATTGAAGTAGACCCTGCAAAGGTTAAAGATATACAAGAAATGCCAACTCCTCGCACTGAGAAGGAGGTTAGGGGATTCTTGGGATGTCTAAACTACATTGCCATATTCATTTCCCATCTAACCGCTACTTGTGAGCCAATCTTCAAATTACTGAAGAAAGATCAAGCAGTGAAGTGGAATGACGATTTCCAGATTGCCTTTGACAAAATCAAGGAATATCTTTAAGAGCCTCCAATTTTAATTTTTCCGGTTGAAGGAAGACCTCTGATCATGTACATAACAGTGTTAGAGAACTCAATGGGGGTGTGTGCTGGGGCAGCATGATGAGTCTGGTCAAAAAGAGCATGCAATATACTACCTTAGCAAAACGTTTACCGAATGTGAAACAAGATACTCACTTCTCGAGAAAACATGTTGCACTTTGGCATGGGATGCTCGCCGATTAAGATAATATATGTTGACTCACACTACCTTATTGATATCTAAAATAGATCCTATCAAATACATCTTTGAGAAGCCCGCTCTCTCTGAAAGAATAGAAAGATGAAAAATGAGCCTTGACCGAATATGATATTCAATACACAACCCATAAAGCAATTAAGGGAAGTGTATTAGCTGATGATTTGGCTCATCGGGCTGTGGACGACTACCAATCCATGAATTTTAAGTTTCCAGATGAGAGCATCATGTTAGTAACTGATTATGAAGAACATGGACTGGATGAAGGACCTGTAAAAGGATCCCGATGGACTATGGTTTTTGATGGAGCTTCCAATGCACTCGGAAATGTCATCGATGTTGTGATCATATCTCCGGAGAGCTATCATACTCCTTTAACTGCCAGGCTATGTTTCGATTGTACCAACAATATGGCTGAATATGAAGCATGCATCATGGGTCTCAAAGCTGCTATCGACTTGAGGATCAAATTTTTGAGGGTATTTATAGACTCGACCTTAGTAATTAGTCAAATCAAAGGAGAATGGGACATGAAGCATCCTAATCTCATCCCTTACAGAGAGCATGTGTTGACACTGATTCCACACTTTGAAGAAGTTACCTTTAGGCATTTTCCACGAGAGGAAAATCAATTAGCGGGCGCGCTAGCTACGATGTCATCCATGTTCAAGATCAGGTGGGATAATGAAGCTCCTCAGATCACTATTGAGAGAATGGACGAACCAACATACTATCATAAGATTGATACTGAAGAAGTAGTGGACAAACCTTGGTTCCATGAAGTCAAAAGATATCTCGAAGCCCAAGAGTATCCTGAGGGAGCTTCAGTCAATGATAAGAAGTTCCTAAGAAGGTTCTCTTCCAAGTTCTTCCTCAGTAACAGGATCCTCTACAAGCGTAACCACGATTCTACTTTGCTTCGGTGTATAGACAAGAGTGAAGCAGAGAAGATTATGGGAAATTTGCATGAAGGTACCTTTGGCATCCATTCTAGTGGGCACACAATGGCTAAAAAGATCCTACAGGAAGGATACTATTGGTCCACTATGGAAGTAGACTGTTATTAGCATTCACGAACTTGTCACGAATTCCATATCTATGCTGATAAAATACATGTGCCTCCGGTTCCTCTAAACGTCTTGACTGCTCCCTGGCCATTCACAATGTGGGGCATCGATATGATTGGGGAGATTAAACCTACAACTTCTAATGGGCACTACTTCATCCTCGTCGCCATTGATTACTTCACAAAATGGGCCGAGGCGACTTTATTTGCTTATGTTACCAAGAACATTGTGGCCCGATTCATCAGACATAACCTTATCTGTCGGTATGGTATTCCAGAAAGAATCATTACGGATAATGGTACCAATCTCAATAATACTATGATCACCGAGCTCTGCACGCAATTCAAGATTCAGTATCATAACTCTTCTCCTTACTGGCTAAAGATGAATGGCGCTGTAGAAGCTGCTAATAAAAATATCAAAAACATTATACAGAAGATGATAGTGACATACAAAGACTGGCATGAGATGTTACCATTTGCTCTTCATGGTTACCGTACCACAGTGCGCACATCAACAGGGAAACCCCTTTCTCTTTGGTATACGGTATGGAAGTTGTCCTACCTATTGAAGTTCAGATCCTTTCCTTGATTATCACGAAGGATGAAAGTTTGAATGAAGATGAATGGGTTCAGACTCGACTTAACCAATTAAACCTGATTGACGAGAAGAGGCTTGCGGCTTCCTGTCATGGTCAAATGTACCAAAAATGTATGATTAAAGCTTTTAACAAAAAGGTCAAACGTCAGGTATATCAGGTTGGTGACCTAGTAATTAAGCGCATTATACTGCCGCAAGGTGATCCCAGGGGAAAATGGACTCCCACATACGAAGGGTCATTTGTGATCAAGAACATATTTTCTAGTGGAGCCATGACCCTAACCCCTATGGATGGTGACGACCTTCCGCACCCTGTAAATGCAGACATAGTTAAAAGATACTACGCATGAACAAAGGCCTGCTAGGTTGACTATCCTAGGTAAAAATAAGGGCATCCCGACGAACAAAAGGGTTTTCGCAAAAATTAGGGATATACATATGGAAAAAATTTGTACACCCGACAAGTCGAAAACCTGAAAAGGCGGCTTGGGCAAAAAAGGGTATCCTGGTGGACTGAAAACCCGAAAGAGAGGTCCAGGAAAAAGTTAGGGATTTTAAGCGTATAACTATGTCCCGTTGGATCACCTTACAGCCAATTTTCAACATCAGCTATCAAGCTCAAGTGGTACTAATCAATCCAGTCAGCTTCAAACAAGTAGAGAAAGAGATGAGACGCTCAAAGACATAAAGGCAATAGCAGAACGGGAACCCATAGGGATCATTTCACATAGCTGTTTTTCGTTGTATACTATTTTTGTATAGTTTTCATTCTTACGACGACATTTTCTTACTAGGATGTTTGTCTTCTTGTATAAAAACGCTTATTATAGGGAAAACCTATTCTAATTAATACAAAACTACCTCTTTGAAAGTGAAAAACTATTTGTTTTTATCTTTCAATTTTGTTTGCAAAAACGTCCAGTGATTATTTTTGAACATGTGCATTTGAATGTGATTACCGTTTACAAATACAAGCATAATAAAATATAAGGACAGTTACTAATGGCTTTAAGAAAGAAGATAATGTTTAAAGGCCATCCAAAAAATCCCCGCAGATACTTTCTCCAGCAGGTACGGAGGCAGGGGCAACCTACTATAAAGTCACTGTCATATCCTTAGCATACAACCTAATGATGTCATGTGTTCTTATATCCCCGGCGGAGCAAAAATTCCCTATTACTTACCCAACATCTCAAAGAATTCTCTATCCTGGTTCAGAAAGCTTTTCGGATTCCCCAGCAGGAGTTCATAAAAATCCCCAAGAAGATTACATAGTTTCCCTTCCTCAATAGAGTTTATTTCTCTAACAACGGAAATCCATCTCTCAGCATTTCGACTTCAACAAAATTTGAACACTTACATTCTTCATCCCCAACAACAATCAGGGATTTATTTTCCCTAATTCAACAACACTGCAGTAGAAAAACTGATATGTTCATACATTGCATTCATACATCATTTTACAAGTTTCATAGCATATGCAACACAAATGCATATATCACAATCTCATTTATTTTGAGAACATCATTACTCAGTGCACTTCATGCATCATGATATTGCATGCAACTAGTTCTTTACCTTTTTAGGAAAGATCGACAGAAGAACGTCATTAACACAAGTTCCAGATTAATACCTGAAACCAGACAGGACAACTACTTGTGAATGACTGATTGTAGATTAATACCTGAAACAAGACAAGACAACTATCTACATGAGCAAATTGAAGATTAACTCCCGAAATAGGACAGGGAGACTATCTTCCTTTCTCTTAGGTTAGAGATTAATTCCTGAAACCAGACAGGGAAACTATCTCAATGACCAACAAAAATAAGTTCCATTTTAATACTTGAAACCAGACAGGACAACTATCTGTGAAGGACCGATTGTAGAT
Source organism: Vicia faba (assembly GCA_948472305.1). Classification (NCBI taxonomy): domain Eukaryota; kingdom Viridiplantae; phylum Streptophyta; class Magnoliopsida; order Fabales; family Fabaceae; genus Vicia; species Vicia faba. Next base: position 720,054,024 of record OX451735.1, read on the forward strand.
TAATACCTGAAACAAGACAGGACACCTATCTACATGAGCAGATTGAAGATTAACTCCCGAAACAGGACGGGGAAACTATCTTCATTTCTCTTAGGTTAGAGATTAATACATGAAACCAGACAGGACAACTGTCTCAATGACCGACAAAAACAAGTTTCAGATTAATACCTGAAACAAGACAAGACAACTATCTGTGGACGACTGATTTATAGATTAACACCTGAAACTAGACAGGACAACTATCTATATGAGCAGATTAAAGATGAACTCCTGAAACAGGATGGGGAAAATATCTTCCTTTCTCTAAGGTCAGAGATTAATACCTGAAACCAGACAGATCAACTATCTCAATGACCAATGAAAACAAGTTCCAGATTAATACCTGAAACAAGATAGGACAACTATTTGTGGCCTACTGATTGTAGGTTAATACCTGAAACCAGACAGGACAACTATCTATATGAGGAGATTGAAGATTAACTCCCGAAACAAGACATGGAAACTATCTTTCTTTCTCGGGTCAGAGATTAATTCTTGAAACCAGACAAGGCAACTATCTCAACGGCCAACAAAAGCAAGTTCTGGATCAATACCTGAAACAAGACATGACAACTATCTGTGAACAACTGATTGTAGATCAATTCTCAAAACAAGACGGGGTGACTATATACACGACCAGATGAAGCAATCTTACTCGGGTTCCTTCTCTCCAAATGCATCTTTACACGGGCTCATCCTGAAGCAATCTTACACGGGTTCTTTCTCATATATTTTCAGATGCAGTTTAACACTGACTCATCCTGAATCGGCCCTAAACAGGCTCCTTCTCATATATCTCCAGACGAAGTTTAACACGGACTCATCCTGAAGCATCCCTACACAAGCTCTTTCTAATACATTTCCAGTCCATAGATAACTCCTCGCTAGAGCCATGGGCAACTAAAGCTCCTAGACTTTATTCTCCACATCGTTTTCCTCAAGAAGGAGAACAACAAAAATCAACATTCCCCAACGGAGTCCTCCTAAGACAATAGGAACAGGAATCCCCATAAAGAGACCTCTTACAAAGTCAGCATCTACTTTAGATGGCATGTTTAAGCCCATCTCTGAAAACTCTCAGTCATCTTCTCCAAATGGCATTTTTAAGCCCATTCCCTACATAATCAACCATCACATCATCGAGTGCAAATTTATGGGCACTCTAGTGGTTAATAATCTTCCACCTTCAAGTCACGGCGGACTCGCCAATCTAACTCTTCAGATTTAAGAAGATTTAACAGGGGCAGCTCTTGTACCCCAAAATTACCCTCTCTTTTCTCAAGACATTTTCTCACAAGGATTTTCAAAAGTCCAAGTTTGCACAAATACAATTAGATTTTTGATGCCCCATATAGTTTCCATGGATTATATTGGGCTTTCAAGCATCAAATCAAAGGAAAGAAAGCTTGCTTCGATTTCTTAAGCTTCGACTAGACTTTGGTCTCCTTCAAGTTTTCTTCGATTTCCCAAGCTTCGATTAGACTTTGGCCTCCTTCAACATGCCTTCGATCCATAAGGCAAAGAATTCCTCTATGCTTACCTTTGATCCATAAGGCAAAGACTTCCTATGTGCTTGCTTCGATCCACAAGGCAAGTACTTCCTTCGTGCCTGATTCAATTCACTAGGCAATGGCCTCCTTTGTGCTTGCTTTGATCCACAAACAACGACTTCCCTCATGCTAGCATCCACAAGGCATTGGCTTCCTTTATGCTAGCTTCGACCGAGCAGTGGTTCCCTTTGAAACAACTTGCTTTGATTCCACCTCTGAACCCTTCAGCATATAATTTCTACATTATGAACACACATTGGTGCCCCATTTGAAGAACACATAAGTGGTGCATGTGGTCCATTCGAAGAACGCACAACTGGTGAATATGGTCCATTCGAAGAACGCACAAGTGGTGCATGTGGTCCATTTGAAGAACGCACAAGTGATGCATATGGTCCATTTGAAGAACACACAAGTGGCGCCTTCGAAGGACATACAATTGGTCCATTCAAAGAACACACAAGTGGTGCCTTCGAAGGATATACAATTAGTCCATTCGAAGGACACACAATTGTTAGAAACAAGTTTTGTTTTGTCCTTTGATGAGTCTGGTTCAAGATGCTTGCTGGCCAAAGTCCTACATGCTGCCAAGCCCAAGCCTCCTGCACAATTACATTCAAAGGAAATAACAAAAGAAGGTTCAACTGGAGAGAATGAAGTGTTCGATTGGGCTAATATGAGAATTTTCCAAGTCAAACCACTAATGTAGATGGGCTTAATCGAAGGAGCCATGAGGATCAAACTGTGAGTAAATCAAATTGAAGCCTAGAGCCATCGAAGGAAGCCACTCAGAGCCAATTGAATAACAAGGCTTAAGGGGATTCGAAGGAGTCAAAGAGTGAAACCTGTCCAGGTTCATCCAAAACCTAAAAGGGTAGAAAATTATCAAAGATGGCAACTTCTTAAAGGCCTTCGATTTTGCCTTCAAAGCCTGGTTAATGGCTGTTTCTTGCTATTTCCATTCACCACTGCCCTCTATAAATACAGGGCTAAAGACACGTTGCAAAGGGAAGAGAAAAAACCAAAAGGAAAAAAAGAAACATTTTGCTTCCACCCAGACACAGAAACATTGCCACAGAAACATTTTTGCAGAGACACAGAAACATTTTGCCTACACGCACAAATCACCCCAAAGAGCCACACGAAAATCATAAAAATATCTCAACGCTGCCAGAATAGAAGCACACTTTGAAGGCCTCATCACTCTAAACCAAACATCATATCCCTCTCCTGAGATTCCCAGGAAGACTTTCAGGCCCCTAAGCAAGATATTCCAAGCCTAAAGCCACAGATCCACGCGTCTTCGATTGGTAAGGGTTTGCAAATCCAAAAAACTACATTTTCATGGCATATTAATACTTTTAACTATTTGATTCATGTTCAGGGTTATTGATAGTACAAGTTTAACATGAATGAGATCGTGCAATTTCTAGGGCACGATCTGAGATTTCCTTCGAATATCTGGGTTTAAGTTGTTTCGAGCCAAAATAAGCTCACACCTGATATCAGAAGATTCGAATTAGGGGCAAGAAGGATAAGGTGTTGCGTGTGTGCAGAGGAAGGGGTTTCGATCCCTACCTCTTGCAATGATTTTTCTGTTTATTTTCTTGCAGATCCAGTACCCTCCACAGGCAATCCGTCATACACTTTCAACAACACCCCTCCCTGGATCGAAGGACAACCTCCTTCCCTAGAAGGAAAGGCAACCTCCCTCCTTGGATCGAAGCACAATCACCTTCCCTGAATCAAAGGACCATTTGCATTTTTATTTTGTTTTGTTCATTTATTTTAATGGCTTTACTTTTTAAATCAACATTAAATAAAAAAATAAAAAATAAAACATTAGGTTAGGATTTTTCTTAATTAATATTTATTTAAACCATTTTCTTAATTTTAAAATTAGTAGAATTAGGATTTATTTGAATTCAATTTTTTTTCATAAAACAAAACAAAATGACAAAAAAGATTTCCTTTTAACTTAGAAACAATTTAGGATTAGACGTCATTTCAATTCACGCGCGTTTTTACATTTCGCATTTTTATTTTCATATTTTTTATATATGCCTACTGGATGTAATAGATAAAAAACTAGGACATTCACTGCTTATACATCCCCTAAATTTTGGACATGTAAATAATTCCTCCTCCCCGAAGCCATGTAATAGTGTAGGATTTAATTTCCGCACTTTATGTTTCCTGTACAGATATTAATTGTTAGATGTATGTTAATAAGATTTCATTATAAGATTAAAATTGAACCTTAGTAAATCTAACTTCAAAGACAAAAATAAGTGAAACACAATACAATTGCATATATACACCTCTAGGGTACTCCCCCTTTGGTTTCCTTTGAAAAAATAGTCACAACTCTCGAAATGTGAGGATTTTAGTTGCTACCCTTCGTTTTAAAAAGATCACAAGTCCCTCGATGACCCTCTCGACGTTGACTCGGTTAAAAATGATCTTAAAACCCTAGGGTAGTTACTAAGATTTATTTCCAAGTTACCTTCGTGACTATAAATGTCCCTTCGAATGTCCCTCAAATATCCAAACGACTAGGGCTACCTACTCACTAATAGTAGGATAGCATTGTCTAAAGGAAAGGAGGAAAGTAACGAACCTTTCGAGTAAAGTAGATAGTTCCTAGATGCTATGCTCAAAAACAAACTTTTACACATACACAAAATTCTTTCAAAAACATTTTCAAAAACGCTTTATCAACACTCTTGAGGACTGATACGAGAGTTATCATAAAGCAAAATGCCTTACTATTGGAATTTCAAAAATTCTTTTTAAAACACACAAAGCACAAGGTATTTCAAAATGAGCTAAGCATTTAAGAGCCCATAGATAACTACGAATGGAAGGGGTGCTAACACCTTCCCTTTCCATAATCTACCCCCCTTACTCAAACAAATCTCGAAAGGTATTTTTCTGTTCTTTTCACCCTTTCCTTTGTTGGATAAAAGAAAAGTCGATGGTGACTCTTGCTTACCACAACATTTACGAATATAAATGCAAAACCAATATAAATGTCGGTTCGGCCACCGTTTTACATTCAACATCTTGAGAGATTTGACCATATTACCAAGATTTGAATTTAGAGAGGATACTTCACTTTTCATATCAGAAATAGTTTTAAGATGCTCTTCCCTTTTCTCCATCAACTGAGTTATGATGGCTTTCTGTTTCTCCCCTTCGAGACACACTTATGCACTTATGAGACATAATTCTTTGTATGAAGCAGCTAACTTATCAAAGGTTAGTTCCCCATCACTAGACTCTTCAAAAGATACATATTTTCATGTCAATGCTTTAACATATTTGGCAAATTCTTCAAGATCACTCTGTTAGTCCTCTTCAGACCAAGTAACAAATAGATTCTTCTTCTGTTTCTTAAGATATGTAGTACATTCAGTTCTAATGTGCCAAAAGCCTTCACATTCATGACATTGTATTCCCTTCCCTTGAGAATATTTTTCTTAAACTCTTTTTCTTCCAATCTAATTTGACTTATGGATGCCAGATGAGATGTTCTTGACATTTGATATTTGGTTCCTGTCTATTCTTTTTATCACTTTATTAAATTGTCTTCCAAGTATAGCTAAGGCATTTGATATTCCTCCATCTGTATCTAGATCACAATCCTTCTCTTCATCTTCAGTATTTGATACAAAGGCTATGCTTTTGTTTTTCTTTTTAGATCTTTCATTGATGCTTAATTAAAATGTTAGAAGAATACCTCATGCATCCTTAGAAACTTCACATGTATTCACCAATCTGAAAATATTCTTGTCAATTCCATTGAATATAGCATTCAAGGATTTAGAATTTCCAAGAGCAATTTCATCTTCTTTCTTAGACCAATCTTCTTCTGGTTTTAATTCAGAAGTAGCTTCTCTATTTCCCCCCAATTTTCCAGGGTGTTTCTATCCTCTTAAAACAGCTTTCCAAGCCCTGCTGTCTAAGGACTTTAAAAAGGAAACCATATGTGGTTTCCAGTAGTCATAATTGCTTTCATCCATAATGGGTGGTCTATTCACAAATCCTCCTTCCTTGTCTATAGTACCAGAAAGTATCTTCCCTGGATCTCACCCAGATAAGGAGCAGGATGCCTGCTCTGATACCAATTGAAATTTTGGTATCAAATATGTGATGTCGAATGAGATGTCACGACACAAATATCTGTTTTCAAGTAAGGTGCAGTAAAATCAAAAGAAGTAAAAACACAAGAGATTGTTCACCCAATTCAGTTTACAACAACACCTACTCTGGGGGTTACCAAGTCAGGGACAAGTTCACTAAATAGTATCAATTCATAGACCCTCGGTAAACAACCAGTTTACGATCTAATCACCTAATCACTACCCAAGCTAAACTTCTACCTAAGACTCACCTAGGTATGATGCCATCCTCAAATCCATTCAATCATTTACAGTGAAGAACATAACAGAATTAATAAGTTTGAAACACTTCAATCATTCAATGCTTAAAAGCTTATGAATAATACACAATTAACAATCCAAATAACAACTCAAGTATTTAAACTAATACTTAGTGTGTATTACAAATAAAAAGCCTAGACTTCTAATCAGAAATAAAATATTCTTCTTCAAAAATTGCTTGTCTTTGAATAAGGAAGAAAGTACTTATATATGTGCAGCTGTGGGCTTGGGCTTAAAAACAAATATTCAAATCTTTTGAATATTTCCATAAAAACAGGATAAGATAAAATACAATCAATTTGAAAAACATTCCTCCATATTTTTTGCAGCCTGTAGGTCACAAATCCTGAATTATGGTACGCATGAAAACGGGAGACAAAAAGACTTAACTGATGTTGGGCTGAGATCAGTTCAGTAGGTAGATGTCAAGACATCTGCTTTGACATCATTCAAAACAATTTTTCTCCAAATGTTAATACATTTAGCAAAACATTAACAAGTCATTTGTTTTACCAAAATTGGTGCTAACAATCACTTATAGCCATAGACAACACCATCTTCCTTCTTACCTCGGAACGACTTCTTCACAGCACTAGAAGATGCAGCCGTCAGGATCTTCCCACTTTTTATACCGCTTTCGATCCTTTCTCCAGTCAGAATCATCTTTGTAAAACCCGATGAGGAACTCCCAATCAGCAAATTGAAGAACGGGTCTGTCAGAGTACGTATGAACATGTCTACCATTTCCCAATTATTCAGAGGAGTTTGCACTCTACCAGCTAGGTCCCTCCATTTCTGCACATATTCCTTGACCCTTCTATTGAGCCCATGGACATATTTTGTAACTGCACTCGAGTTGGTTCTAAGTCAGCATTATATTGATATTGCTTATAGAAAGCATCAGCCAAATCTTCCCAGGTGTGGATATTTGTTTCCTCCAGCTGATAGAACCATTCCAGTAATGTGCCAGCCAAACTTTCTTAGAATAAATGGACCCATAACTTCTAATCAGCAGTGTGGGGCTGAATCTTTTTGACATATGGCCTCATGTGTAGTTTAGGACAAGATACCCCGTCATATTTGACGAAGACAAGGACCTTGAACTTAGGTGGGATGACCACCCTTGGAACCAAACCTAATTCACCAAAATCCAATCATGGTATCTTTTGAACCTCCATAGCCTTGAGCCTACCCTCCAATTGTATGTACTCGTAATCAGTAGGAGGGTATTATTCATCTGAGTAGTCCTCAACTTTAGACCCCTGGTTGTTTCTGTCTTCCTGCTTGAGTCTCGTATCCTCTTCATCTTGGTAACCATCTTAATCAGAGGAGACTTCAACAACTTGAATCGGTTGGGCAGGACCTTTGAATCTCCTCCCCAGGTTGAGGACAACAGGCTTCTTGGTCTTCTTCTTTTGCTTACAAGGAGCGTCATTATTTCTTGTTTCCCCTTGGCCAGGTTCATAAGAGTTTCCTGGAATTGTGCGTGTTGAGCCTGGAGATCTTTGACATTCTACTCAAGGGCCATTCTTCTGCTCAAATAAACAACCAGAAAAATGAGAAACCTGTACTGGAAAACTTGTTCATTACATGATGCATGAAATGCGAATGCAAATATTTTCAAGGACTTCGGGAAATTTAAATTTGTGAACCAAAAGGAAACAAAGATTTTATTAGCAAAGTTCAAATTACAATTTCCTTTTAGTCTTACAAATGAAAATAATACTCCTAAAATCTAAGAATCAAGTTTTCCATGGGCGCTTCCTCTTCGTGTTGATGTAGGCATTAAGACTCTTTTCCTCGTGAAGTTGCCTTGTGAGCTCCAACACTTTCTTTTCGCTGGAATAGAATTGAGTCTCAAAGGTATCCCTTTCTTCCTTCAGTTGAATTCAGGACTTCTGCATTTCTTATAAGTTAGTAGGCATGTCAGGATGGAGCACTATATAAGGAATATCCCCTTCGGCAATAGGCTCCACAGTTATTGGCAGGATGGCTGGATTAGGCATCATGAGGTTTTTAGCGCGAGCTTGCACCCATTTGAGATAAGGCTCCATAGGAATGGGATTCCTATGCCCCCAAGTCTTGCTATCAACCTTGTTTACCATGCCCCAAGATCGTACAAACCTTTGACAATACCCTTGAACATCGTTCTTGTAGTCGAACATAATACCCTAGATAAGCACATCATGAGTACCATTCCTTCGAGCATAACCGAATTGTCGTAGAGCCAGAGAAGGGTTATAAGTGATACGTCCCATAATGCCAAGGAGTGGGACATTAGGGAATTCCCCACAGCGATCAATGATAGTGAAATCCTCTATAGATCGGGAATACCAATAAATATCTGAATGAGAGAGTGACATTATTCTTTGAGACCAACCCAAACCTTGTTTGTTCTTCAACACTGATTGAGGAAGGTGATAAATAAACCACCTAGACAACAATGGTATACAACAAATAAGAACCCCTCTCCTCTTCATGGTACGATTGAGAAGAGAATGCAAGATGTCCCAGAGTAAAGTAGGCACGGGGTTACGAGCGAGGAAAATTATGATAGCATTCACATCTATGAGTTGGTCAAGATTAGGGAATAGTACTAACCCATAGATTAGAAGAGCCATAACTTCTTTAAAAGCTTGAAAGTCCAAATCATACCAAAACAATTGATTCTTTTATAACAGGAACTTAGATTGGAAACCCTTGACCCCGCTTCTTGTTCCCCAGTTGGATATAATGTTGGACCGTTTCAGATGCAAGGCTGCCACAATGACTTCTGACTTTGGAGCTTCCTCTAAACCGGTGAAAGGCATCTGATCAAGAATCAGTAATCCCAATAATTGAGAGAATAATTCCATAGTGGATACCAACTAATAATCGGGAAAGGTCAAGCAATGGTGTTTAGGGTCAAAGAACTGAAAGATTACACTCATTATCTTTTCTTTAAAGCTTGAGGTAACCAAGTTGAGAAGTCAACCAAATTTTTTTGTGAACTAGGAATTCTCAGGAATCCTTGATGCTAACTCCTTGAGTTGAGGAGGTACTTTCACAAAGTTGATTCATATGATATTTCTATGAACGGAAGCCATATTCTGCAAAACAGAACAAAGATAAATTCCCTTAGTCCTTGAAATGGTCAGTGAAAATGAGTATGGATGTTATGATGAATGATGTCATGTTTGATCAAATAATCACACACAAGCAAAACACACAAGGCCATGGGTTTAGGCTTGCATGGGGTTTGTAGCTAAGTACCCTCTTGAAGTTTAGTTGGTTCAACCTGTCCTAAAAGAAAGTAACCGAGTTCTAAGAAATCTCAAAATCACTGATCTTTCTTCACCGAGAATTGTTTCAGCTCAAGCGATCTTTTCTCGCGGCCGAAATATCCCAAAATTCCAATCTCAATGAGTGTAGTATCGAGTATCAACCAATCCTCTATTTTATACCAAAGTTGACTATCTCTCTACTTTCTAATATCCAAGTTTGTTCAACTAAGGTTCTAAGGTCAGTTAGTGCTTTATGACACCACACAGTGGCCCCATATTCTCCTTGATTCAACATAAAGGATACCGGTACCAATAAATGTGTCACACTAACGCATTTATCACTTCAACCATATCGGTATATGCCGTACATTCTCCATGATCTATTGTTGCTTACCTAAAAAGTGCCCCAGATCCGGGTATAGAATCTATACAAGAATACCCAAACTTAAACCCAAAATGTAAAGCAAGCAAGTGAAACAAGTTAAGCATTTTAAATATGATCCAACTCTAATGTAACCCCACTTTAAGAGTATGATCCCCAACAGATTCGCCAGTTCTATAATACAGTGGGAGATTTGACTTTACTGGTTTTTCATTTTATCGCAAATGTTGCAGTTAGCAAGAGTCGTCACCGACTTTTCTTTTATCCAACAAAGGAAAGGGTGAAAAGAACAGGAAAGACCTTTTTAAAGATTTTGAGTTTAGGGGGTATGTTATGGAAAGGGAAGTTATTAGCACCCTTTCCATCCGTAATTATCTACAGGCTCTTAGTTGCTAGCTCACTTTTGAAAATGCTTTGTGTTTGTGTGTTTTGAAAATATTTTTGAAAATATGCCTTAGTGCGGGGAACTTTGTAATGTTCCTCTTATCGTTGAAAACGTATACAAAGTGTTTCTTGTCTTTGAAAATATTTAGAAAAGAGTTTGTGTATGTGTGAAATAATTGTTTTGTTTGTTTTTTATGAGCAAGAAACTATAAGCGGTCTACCCACTCGAAAGATCTTTGTTATTTTCCTCTTTTCCTTTAGATAGTGCTATCTTACTATTAGTTAGTAGGTAGCCTTATCGTTGTATGTTTGGGGGACAAGCACGGGTCATCGTACAATCATAAAGGTAACTCGTAGGGCACTTTAGCAATTTTATCGTAAGGGACTAGATTGTTTATCGAAGATAACATCAAAAGGGTCATCGAGGGACTACAATCTTTTTTGTATTGGAGGGACTTTGCTAAAACATCCCCACGTTGGAGGGACATGATTGTTTGTTTTTCCTAAGGCAACAAGTGGTGGTACCTTAGAGGTATGCGTGTGTGAGGTGTATTGTGTTTCAGTTATATTTATCTTGAGTGTTAGGTTTTCTAGCATTTTCTTTTAGTCTTTCCATATAAGCCTATTACCATATATCTAGTAGTTAGTCATATATAAGTACGGAAAATAAAATGCAAAAAATAACTACGCTATTACAAGGCTTCGGGATGAGGGGAATTACAAACCAAAAAATGGGGGAAAGAAAAATGTAAAGGGTCCTAAATCAAGCTATTACAATCTTTGGACAATTATATAATTTATGAAAATAATGCGAATAAAAATAAATGAATGGGCGGAGGAGAAAGAAAGAAAGATGTAAAGAACCCTAAAAATCTAAGTGGAAGAAAATGTTTTCGTTGTTTTTGCATTTTTTTGTTTAGAAAAATAACTAAATTAAATTAAACTAAGGAAAACACTAATCCTAATTAGTAAATAAAAAAAGTTAATAAAATAATTAAATGAAATTAATTTAATTAATAAAACTTAAGTCTAATATTTTTTGTGATTTTTGATTTTTATGATTAAAAGAAATTAATAAAAAAAAGAAAAATATAAATTAAACAAAAATAAAATAAATAAAAAAAGAAAAGAAAAGAAGTAATGGTCTTGTTGTAAAGGAAATGGGGGTGAGAATTAGAAAATGTTAGGCCCAACATGGCCAGGGCCCAACACTTGCGCTGGATTTGGTGTGAATAACCCTTGAAGATCCATGGTGGGAACGCATGCCTGAGGAGCTGGATCTACATCCATTGGCATATGATGATCCAGATCTGGAGGTGCATGATGCGTGTGTGGATCTGCACTACATTGGATCTACTAGAATAAAATGTAAACAAAAAAAAAATTCCCTCATGCCTGGATCGAACCTAGGACCTGGAGGGAGTATGCCTTAAGCGTGCACATTATTCCACTGAGCCAATATGTTCGTTCGTTAGTCCAGATATGAATAAATAAATATATTATAAACATTCAATCATATTTTAAAACAAACAAAATGTGCGCGTCAGATGGGTCCCTTTTATTTTGAATGGGCGAATCACATTGTTTCTTTCAGCCACGTGAGCCTCGCCGGAGTTAGACCACCCCTCACGGTGGTCAACTCCTTCTTCTCCGATGATTTATTTTTGAAAACTTACGTGAATGGAAGATTTGAGGCAAACCAAAAGGTCTACCCTACATAAAATCACGTCCTGAGTTCAAATCTGGACACAAATCAGTCAAAACGTTAGCCTATCATGAGATTCGAAAGAAACTTCAGATCATGCCCTAACAATGGCACACCCTTATTTCTGCATTAAATCTTTCATGTAATACGTTACAAGAGTTCTAAATAATAGTATGAACATGGATATATGCCTCAAATTCATTTAAATTACATGGATTCGGAGACTCAGATGCGGGAAGTTTACCCAACCGAAGTGACTTGGTTTGCTTGTTCTAGGGCACTTCAAGCGTTAAGAAGGGCTGGTATGAACTCCTGGGAGTCTCAGGAACATGAATGTGTGATTGGTTTGGATTGATATAGGCTGGAATATTGATTTTGAATTTTTCAACTTTGAGATTTTTTTATGAAATTTTGTAGAGTTTTGTTAGGCAGCTTATGTGTGTGCTTTGTAGTCTGACTTGTTGTGTATTTATAGAGGGAAGGGTGAGGTGGACAAACATGGTAAAAGATCAAGGCATTAACCATGGCCTTAAAACAAAAATCAAATTTGAAAATTTTCCAAAGTTGTTGTATTCTTGCCATTTCCATCTCTTGCATGAACCTGGACATTTTGCACGAATTTATGGGTCCAAAGCTGATCCAACACACTAGCCCACCTGTCTTAATCCATTATTGTTATTTTATGTAAATTATTTTGTATTTATTTGAATAAAAACAAAATAAATATAAATAAAATAATGAGAAAATACAAGGCAAGGTAAGAGTGAGTTTTGGAGTCTTTTGAAAGGTCATGGACATGTTTGAAGTCCAAAAGGTTAGGTCACAAGTTCAAAATATCAAGTTTGCACATTTTGCATTTCATGCATTTCTTAAAAATTTCCCAACTTGTGCAACACATATTGAATGTGATCTATGACTTTTTAGAAATCTTAAGATATCCTCTACAATCTCTATGTTGATCATTTTTTCTTTTGAAGACATTATCTTGATGTAAGTTTCCTTGACAAAAAGTGTCTTTTGTTGACTTTTCAAAATGACCTATAATGTATTAGCTCATATCATTTAAATGAAGAATTTTTTGGACTTGAGAGTAAAAACAAAGTTGTAGGGAATTGAATTTTATTCAAAATGGGCTTTGGTTAGGGAAAAGTTGATGAAGCATGTGAAAGTTATCCTTGGTCAAAGTTCAGTTGACTTCTCCTAAGGAAACCTTAATTTGACAATTCTTGACTTTTGATAATTTGAGATCTTTCCTTGGGGAATCATGATCAAAACTTGATAAAATGATTAATATCACTTCAAAGTGTTGATATTGACCAAAAATCTTGAAGTTTGACTGTATGTTGACCATAGTTTACTTTTTGACCAATATAGTTAATTTTCAAACATTTGAGCCATTGACTGAGCAAACTTGTGATGTAGGACTTGAAACTTGACACGAACCTTGTTGAGGACCTATGAAGAACCATGGAAGCCACTTGATACCTTTGCAAACCAAATTTCCTTGAGAGACTCCAAACCCTAGTTGTAGGCCTTTGATTTAGGAGGAGCATTGACTGGTCATCCTTTGAGATTCTTGAATACTTGAAGAGCCTTAAGAAAAATGGGAGGTCAAATTTTGGGGTACAACAATATCTATACCTGGTGTGATACGGTGGGAGAACTGACTTGAGGTTTTGCGTTTGTTTTCGCAAATGTTTCGGTTGAGCAAGAGTCACCACCGACTTTTTATTTTATCCTAAGGAAAGGTTAAAAAGCACAGGAAAAACCTTTGAGATGTTTTCTTGGGTTCGGGGAGTAGATTATAGAAAGGGAAGGTATTAGCACCCTTTTTATCCATGGTTATCCATGGGCTCTTAGTTACTTGCTTAGATCACTTGCCTTTGCTTTTCAATTGTTTGAAATGGTGCTTTGTGTGTGTGATTTTTGAAAATGTTTTGAAAAAAGATGCCTTGTCTAGGAAACCATTGTAACAATTCTTGTTTGAATGTTTTACAAGGGTGTTTGTCTTTTTGAAAAGATGTTTCAATGTTTTTTGAAAGTTTGTTTTGAAGTTGTGTTGTGATGTGTGTTTTGAAAAATGGCAAGGATTGTTTTGCAAGTTTGGTCAAGTAACCAAGAGCTATCTACCCTAAATTTCTCAAAGATCTTTCTCATGTTTTAACCCTTTTAACAGTGTTGATTCACCATTGTATTTGGTGAACAACCTTGTGTTAGGATGTTAACGGGATGGGCGCGGGTCATCGTATAGACCATGGAGGAAATAGTGCCAAGTTCTTTGGCAATTTTTCTCAAGGGACTTGATCATTTTTGTTTGGGCAACTTGATAGCGTCATCGAGGGACTATGATCATTTGATTTGTTTTTGTTTTGCGAAAGAGACTTAACATGCAACCATGGCCCATTTTTGAAGGCAACAAGTGGAGTAACCCTAAGGGTACAAGTGTGCGTTGTGTTTGTTTTTCATGCATGTTTATCTTGAATTAGGTCAAGCTATTCGTTGATTTTATTTGCATACAAACCCTAAGTCTATCATGGCATAATTTGAAAGCTTTTAAATGCGGAAATTTAAATGCTAAGCTATTACAACAAGATATAGGGAAGGGGTACAAATTTGCATTGGGAATATTTGATAAGGAAATAAAATCTAAGTTATTACAACCATATCGAATGTATAGGATACAAATATTTAATCGTACCATATTTAAGTGAATAATAAATATACAAAATGTATTATGCAAAAAAATGATTTTTGTTATGTATGTAAAAAGGTTTTCAGGTTTGAAGTATAAACAAAAATAAAAAGGTCAAATTTGAATATTTTTGTAATTTAGGGCAAAACCCTAGTTTTTTTGAATAAATATTATTATTTATTGATTATGTACAAAATATATTAATTTATGCACAAAATAAAAAAAAATTAAAAAAGTATATTGTTAAAAAAAGTATTTTGGTGTCAAATATTAAATAAAAATAAAAGGTATTGTTTTTTTTTGTATTTTTGCCCTAAATATTTTATAAAATATGTATAAGAGTATTTATATATATTTAATATGCTAAATATGTACACAAAATAAAATATTAATTGTTTACAAAAAATGTATTTTTTAGAAAATGTTCTTCAAAATGTAAACAAAAAATAATAACTGAAAAAATAAATATTTTTTTTTGTATTGTTTTTAGGGTTTTAAATAAAAGAGGTTTTATATTATTTACATATATATGCTAAATAAAACAAATAAATGCCAAATAAATGCAAAAATGTGTGGAAAAATATTTTTGATGTTTTTTTATATTTGAGCAAAAAATATTAAGTCAGAATCAAAAAGAAAAATTCAAAAATGACAAGTATTTCACATAATGGGCCAGGGGGGTGCAAATGGAAAAAAGGGGTGTGAACAGCAAGACAGACCCAGGCCCAGCCCAAGCCAACCTTCTTCAACCTCCAGCTTCTGTTTGAATGAAAAACGCACGCCTCCTTGATCAAACACCAACTTCTGATTCTTTGACTTTTATGCAAAACTCATAACACCAATATTATAGAGCATCAAAAGACGAATTCAAACATGTAAAGAACTTGCCCTAACTATAAGAAACCAGGGAGAATTTCTTCACCCCCAATTTCTGACCTAATTTTTTTCACATGTTCATGGCTAAAATTCTCACAGCACGCTTAACATAAATAAAAACTGATCACATGTATGGCTTCAGGGCTATGAGTAGAGCATGTTTCATTCACAAACCTAAGCCTAACTCTTCCTAGATTGAGAGATAGAAGTTCATGGTTTTACCCGTTTAAGCTTGACTTGAACAGAGCAATGTAGGTATCTTCAATGGAGTTTGAGCTTTTGTACAGCTTGCCTGAAGTCCAAGGAAGCTTCTCCAACACCTAGCTTGCTTTGAATCACTCTGTATCGTGCTATGGAAGTTCACCTGCAAAACTGAAAAATGAAAATGGAAGATGAGGTTAGGGGTGTTACAGCTGGTGTTTAGGGCTTGGAATAGTTTCAATGGGTGGTATGGAATGTGTTTGCAAGGTTTTTAGCCAAAGTGCACGAGTGGATTGAGTTGTGGACCTCAATCTGAAGCAGGTACCCTGTTTTGGCAACAAGATGGTGTTTTTGTGTATGAGGAGGTATGAGGGGTAGTTCAGTCGTGCCTTAGGTTAGTTGGGATGTATGGAAGATGAGAACCAAGTTTGTGTTTGGCTGTGTTGACAGGAAATGGAAGTTGGCTTCAGTTTGCAAGGTTTCTTCAAATGTAAGCAAGAAAGTGTAAGTTGACAATGCAGGCCTGTACCAACCTCTATGTATGCTGCACAATTTTCTCTTGAGACTTGTAACTTGTAGATTTGATTTGGCTTCAGAGATATGGCCCCATGCCTCTTGGATTTGGTATTTGACATAAAGCATAACTTTATCAAAATGGCAATTCACCTTTTTCCAATTAAGGGTTAATTTAACATGTATTGCCCAAATGAATGAAATAATGCATTAGCTCAATGGTTAGGCATTTAATTATGGTGTGTAAAAATGGTTTTGAGGCCTGCAAGCTAGCTTTGTACAAGCTGATTTGAAAATGCAAGTTGTGATGAGCAAGCTTTGGCCATGAACAAGAATGAGTTTTGGCCAACTTTGCAAATTCGATTCTCTCTAACCACAAGGGTGTTTGAGAAGTACTTGGGCAATTTGGAAAGCTTGGAATGTGTACTACAATCCATCTTTGTAATGCAAATTGAAACTCCAAGTGGAACCATGTGAAAAATGGCCAAGAAGTTGGACAAAAATCCTGCCTAGAATAGGTCAAATTTTCTCTAAGTTAAAAATGTTTTGCACCCTTGTTCCAAAAATAATAACTTGGGATACAGGCTTCCTTTGAGAAAACTTTGTGAATCAAAGTTGTAGATTTTGCAATGGAATACAACTTTCATGTTTCAAGTTTTGTTTGAATCTAATTGCATCTAGGTGAAAAAATGGGACAAAGTTAGGAAAAAATAAGGAAGTTTCATCACTTAGAAAAATTCTAAGTTATGAAATTTTCTCATTTTAAACCCTAATTTGCAATTTTTTCATTTCTTGATGAACAAGTTTCATAATTTGACATGTCTTGATGAAAAATGAATCTTGGCACTTGATTTTGACCAAAAAGTCAAAGTTTGACTTTTCAGTATACAGTCAAATTTTGATCAGTTGACTGAAAAATTCATCTGTCAATCCTATGCATTTGAGATCTTTTGAACTTGTTGAATGGGTCAAGACAATTCCATTGAGTCCTTGAGTCCATATGTGAGCTTGGTTTGCCATTGGTTAGGTCAAACAGTCAAAAATTGCCTTTGTGCAGTCAAAACCCTAAAAATGACCATTTTGCCCTTTTGGTGATCTGATCAAATTTCTTGTGGAATTATGATCCAAACTTGACCAAATGGTTCATGTGAATTCATTATGTTGATGTGGGTCAAAAATCATGAGGTTTGACTGTCAATTGGCCACAGTTGACTTTTTCCCCAATACAGCTGATTTCTAGGTCAACTGTGCAGTTGACTGGGCAAAGATTGGAATCAAGGCTTGAAACTTGGTATGGATAAACTTGTAAGTCCAACATGAAGCATGAAAGTCACTTTGGGCATTTTAGGTCAAAACATTCCTGTGCAAACTCAAACCCTAATTTGGGTCAATAGTGCAAGGAGGGGCCTTGAGCAGAGCAAACCCTAACTTGATCTTGAGCTCCAAGAGTCTTATGATGAGAAAATGTTGATGAAATGAGAGGGAAAATTTTGGGGTACAACAGTTGCCCCTGTTCAATCTTCTTGCACCTGAAGAGTTAGATTGGCAGGTTTGCCTTTCGCGACTCGAGGGTAAAAGGAGATTGGAGACTAGAGTGCTCAAAAAATTTGCACTCGTCCAAGCGTAGTTGAGGGAATGGGCTTAAAGATTCCATTTGAAGATGGGATTAAAGATGCCATCTGGAGATGTGACAGAATCTTGTCGGGGGATGGGTTTAAAGATGCCATCTGGAACATTTGTTGAACTATAATGTGATAGGTCAGAAGAATGAGGATCAAAATGGTATCCGTGTCCGAAATGCATTTGAACTGTATCTGGAGACTGAGTTTGTATGAGCAAAAGAAAGGCCTCAGTGTCTGGGGCGTATCTGAGCTGTGACTGTGTTTGAATGTAGAATGAATATCAGAATGACTGCCGTGTCTGGAGTGTGTCTGTATTGTATCTGGGTAACAGAGAAATATATGTGTATGGAGCAACTACGTGCTGGGGATAAATTCTGAATGAGTGACAGAATGGCAACCGCGTCTGGAGCATATCTGGACTGTATCTGAAGTTGAGATTTGTATGAGTAGCAGAATGACTTCCGTGTCTGGAGTCTATCTGAAATTGTAACTGGGATTGAGATCCGTATGAGTAACAGAATGACTTATGTGTCTGGAGTGTATCTGAAACTGTAACTGGGATATGAATAAATGACAGAATGACTTTCGTGGCGAATGCACTGGGGAGAATCAAACTGCTGCTGTAAGGGTCAGAATGGTATCCGTGTTTGGAATGCATTGAACCTTGAGGTTGATAAATGAATCTGAATGAGAGATAGAATGGATGCCGTGTCTGGAGCGTATCTAGTCTGTATCTGATTGTTGTAGTCTGAATGAGTAGTGGAATGACCACCGTGTCTGGGGTGTATCTGAATAATTGTTAACGATAGTCTTTTAATCTTATCCTGAAAAGGATGAAATGTTAGCTAAAACACAAAGTTATGTTGCATGATATGTATGATGCAATATATATGTTATATCAATGTTTATGATATATGAATGTAATGAATGTGTATGTAAGCTGATGAGCTGTCTTGCTGAGGATAGATAAATCCTGGATAGCCAGAGATAATAGAATCTTGACTGCTGTCAGGGAAAGTGAATCCTTGACTGCTGTAGGGGATTCCAAGGATCTTTGATTGCTGAAGCTGAGACATCCTTGTTGACTGCTGACTGTTTAGGGATCAAGATCTTCAGTTGTTGAGGGATCTTAGGACCACTGCTAAGGATTGAAAATCCTTGGTGGATTGTGGGGAATGAGAATTTTGATGATCTCTACTAGGGAGTTCAGAACCTGGGAGACTCATGCTGGAGGAGTGAGACTGACAATCTTCAATCTGATGGGAAGTATCTTTGTGGGAGAATGTTCACTAATCTGGTTCCGCTGGGGATCGATAGTTGGAAGTTTTAGCTCCGCTGGGGATTAACAGTTTCGGCTCCACTGGGAATCTTGAAACTTAACTCTGAGGGGAATTAGATTCTGGAAGGTTCTCTGGCTGGGGGAATCAGCTTTGAGAAAGCTTTTGCTCTGTTGGGGATCCTGAAGTTTAACTCTGTTTGGGGAATTAAGTTTTGGATTTTAACTTTGTTGAGGAATTTGGAGTTTAATTCCACTGGGGATTTCTTCTGAAAGGACATCAAGGTATCTATTTGTACCTTCAACCTATCAGCAATCATCTTTCTTGATTTGTAAGAAAATGATTATGTTCAAATTCATATGCCTATTTAACAAAACATTGGACGTTTCTCAAATAAAACATAAGTGTAAAAACCAAAAGAAAGACAAAGCAAATTTCTGTATTTGGAAAAGTATTTGTATTAACTTTTTATGATTATCTTTGTACAAAGGAGACAGGCATCCTAGTAAGAGGATGTCGTCGTAAAAAATTGAAAATTTTATACAAAAGAAAGATGGCTATGTGTAACAATTCCATGTGATTCCATTCTGTTGTAGCCTTCACAACTCTGAATATCTTGTCCATTCAATGCTTTGTCCGCCGTTGATTGGATTGATCAGAAGCTCAGAGCTTGTTGATGAAGAGATTGTTCCTTAAAGTGATCCGACAAGACATAGTCATACGCTTTAATTCCCTAACTTTTTCCTGGACCGTCCTTTCGGGTTTTCAATCCACCAGGAAACCCTTTTTTGCCCAAGTCGCCCTTTCGGGTTTTCAACTTACTGGGTGTACAGATTTTTTTTTGTTTTATCCCTAATTTTTGCCTGAACCGCCCTTTCGGGTTTTCGGTTCACCGAGATGCCCATTTTGGCCCAAGTCGCCCTTTCGGGTTTTCGACTTGTTGGGTTATTTTATGCGTAGTATCTTTTGACTATGTCTGCGTTCGCAGGGTGTGGAAAATCGTCGTCGTCCATGGTGGTCAGAATCATTGCACCACCGGAAAATATGCTCTTGATCACAAACGGTCCTTCGTAAGTAGGAGTCCATTTTCCCCTGGGATCACTTTGCGGAAAGATGATCCGCTTGATTACAAGATCCCCGACTTGATATACTTGACGTCTGACTTTCTTGTTGAAAGCCTTGATCATCCGTTTTTGGTACGTCTGGCCATGGCAAACAGCAGTGAGTCGCTTCTCGTCGATCAAATTGAGTTGATCAAGTCGGGTCTGAATCCAATAGTCTTCACTCAAACCAGAATCCTTCATAATCCTTAGAGAAGGAATCTGAACTTCCATGGGTAGGACAACTTCCATACCATATACCAAAGAAAATGGGGTTGCCCCTGTTGAAGTACGTGTCGTGGTACGATATCCATGCAGAGCAAACGGTAACATCTCATGTCAGTCCTTGTAGGTAACTGTCATTTTCTGAATGATCTTCTTGATGTTTTTGTTTGCAGCTTCAACAACATCGTTCATCTTCGGCCGATAGGGAGATGAATTGTGATGATAAATCTTGAACTGTTCGCATAGATCGGTGATCATAGTATTGTTCAAATTTGTACCGTTGTCTGTGATGATCCTGTCGGGGACACCATACCGGCATATGAGGTTCTGCTTGATGAAGCGGGCAACCACATTATTTGTAACAGAGGCAAAGGAAGCTGCTTCGACCCACTTGATAAAATAGTCAATGGCGACCAAGATGAAGCGATGTACGTTGGATGCCGTGGGCTTGATCTCTCCAATCATGTCAATGCCCCACATTGCAAATGGCCAAGGATCTATCAAAACATTGAGAGGAACAGGAGGAATATGAATCTTGTCGGTGTAGACTTGACATTTGTGGCAAGTACGGGAATGTTGATGGCAATCAGCTTCCATGGTAGACCAGTAATAGCCTGCCCTTAGAATCTTCTTAGCCATCGTATATCCTCTCAAGTGGGTGCTAAATGTTCCGCTGTGTATCTCAGTCATGATCAACTCTGCTTCAGCTTTGTCTACACATCAGAGTAAAACGCAATCATGGTTGCGCTTATAAAGGATACCATTGCTTAGGAAGAACTTGGCAGCAAATCTCCTTAAGAACTTTTTGTCATTGACGGAAGCTCCTTCGGGATATTCTCTAGTCTGGAGATACCTTTTGATTTCATGGAACCAGGGTTGTTCCATTACTTCTTCGATATTAATCTCATGACAATGTGCAGGTTCATCCATTCGTTCGATGGTGATTTGGGGAGCCTCGTTATCCCAGTTGAGTTTAAACATGGAAGACATTGTAGCCAGAGCATCTGATAGCTGATTTTCTTCTCACGGGAAATGCTCGAAAGTAATCTGCTCGAAATGAGGCAGTAATGTCAGGACATGTTCTTTGTATGGGATAATATTAGGATGCTTGGTATCCCAATCTCCTTTGATTTGACTGATAACCAAAGCCAAGTCCCCAAATACAACCAAAGATTTGATCCCCAAGTCTATAGCAGCCTTGAGACCAAAGATGCAAGCTTCATATTCGGCCATGTTGTTGGTACAGCTGAAACAAAGTCGGGCCGTGAAAGGTGTATGGCAACCTTCTGGAGAAATGAGTACCGCACTGATACCGTTTCCAAGTGCATTTGAAGCACCATCAAAGTACAGGGTCCATTGGGATCCTTTTTCAGGTCCGTCATACGGTCTGTTACCTTCAATGTTGTCCAATGTCATGATGTCCTCGTCCGGGAAGTCGAATCTCATGGATTGATAATCTTCGATAGCTTGATGACCTAGATGGTCAGATAGTACACTCCCTTTTATAGCTTTTTGGGTAGTATATTGGATGTCATACTCAGTCAGGATCATTTGCCATCTAGCAATTCTTCCAGATAAAGCAGGCTTCTCGAAGATATACTTGATCGGGTCCATTTTGGAGATCAGCAAAGTGGTATGAGTCAACATATATTGCCTTAGTCGGAGAGCAGCCCATACCAAAGCGCAACAAGTTTTCTCGAGCAGTGAGTAGCGAGTCTCACAGTCGGTAAACTTTTTGCTAAGGTAATAAATGGCATGCTCTTTTTGACCAGACTCGTCATGCTGGCCCAATACACACCCCATTGAGTTGTCCAAAACAGTCAGATACATGATCAGCGGCCTTCCTTTGACGGGTGGCATCAGAATAGGAGGTTCTAGCAAGTACTCCTTGATCTTATCAAAAGCAATTTGACAATCATCGTTCCACTCGACTACCTGATCTTTCTTTAATAGTTTGAAAATTGGCTCACAGGTAGACGTCAGATGAGAGATGAATCTGGAAATATAGTTCAAGCGTCCCAAGAACCCTTTAACCTCCTTTTCAGTATGGGGGGAAGGCATTTCTTGTATAGCCTTTACTTTTGCTGGATCGACCTCAATGCCTTTGTTGCTGACAATAAATCCCAGAAGCTTACCAGACCTAACTCCAAAAGTGCACTTACTTGGATTCAGCCTGAGTTTGTACTCCTTCAACCTGGCAAACAGCTTCTGCAAATGTTCAAGGTGTTCCTCCTCTGTTTGTGATTGAGCTATCATGTCATCTACGTAAACCTCAATCTCATGATGTATCATATCATGAAACAAAGCTGCCATGGCGCGTTGATAATTTTCCCCTGCGTTCTTCAGTCCGAACGACATCACCTTGTAGCAGAAGGTACCCCATTGTGTAACAAAAGTCGTTTTCTCCATGTCCTCGGGGGCAATTTTAATCTGGTTGTAGCCCGAGAATCCTTCCATGAAGGAAAATACCTTGTGTTGAGCCGTGTTGTCAATCAAAATGTCGATATGTGGTAGCGGAAAATCATCTTTAGGGCTGGCCCTGTTCAAATCCCAGTAGTCCACACACATTCTGACCTTGCCGTCTTTTTTAGGTACTGGCACGATGTTAGCAACCCATTGTGGATAGGATGTGACAGCCAGAAAGCCAGTGTTGAATTGCTTCATTACTTCAGCTTTAATCTTCTCAGACATGTCGGGCCTCATTCGGCAGACTTTTTGCTTGATCGGTGAACAGTCTTCTCTTGTAGGGAGACGGTGAACCACGATGTCTGTGTCCAACCCTGGCATGTCTTCATAAGACCAGTCGAAGATTTCGACGTATTCATTTAACAGATGTATTAAGCGCTCCTTGACACTTGGTTCCAGATTGGCACCCACTTGTACTTCTTTCCTGTCTTCCTCTGTTCCTAAGTTGACGGTTTCCAACAACTCTTCATGAGGTAAGATGGCCCTCTCTTCTTGTTGTAGAAGTCTGGCTAGCTCTCCCGGTACTTCACAATCTTCGTCATCTTCGTACTCAGCCTGATTGACCAAATCTTCAGAGTTATTGAAGGATACAAAAGAATAGTCACCCATGGAATCCGGAGTGGATGGGTACCTGCATTTGTGAGTGTGGGTGTGTGTAAGGGATAGCCATCCTTAAACAAACAAAAATGCAAAAGGAAAGAAAATGAACACAGCAGTTTATAAATGAAAAATGTCCAATGATTCATTAAACATGGCATATGATTATGAAGAGAATCAAAACCCTTACAAATGGACCTACATGCCCCGGGCAAGGCATGAGGTGAAAAATAGTGTGCAGATTGTTTTAGTAATTATTACAGACCAACAGGAAATGTTCGAAAGATAAATTACTGATTGATGAAAGTAATGGGAACGAAGTCTTTCGCCTCCCAGTTGTGCAGTCCCCCTTCAATGGTTGGAAAGATCCAATCTTCAAAGTTACCCTCTTCGTCTTCGTCTTCTAAAGCATTGATTACATGAGGAGAAATCTTGATGGGTGTCTTTTCAATTTTTGAGCGACGCATAGCCTTTTGCCCCGCAGTGGTGAACCCTAACCCAAACTTGTCTGTCTTGTGAGGAAAGTCAGGCAACTGTCCCCATGTTGAGTTCTTCCACTCCTTCATTGCAGCCTTTGCGTCTTTTAGAGATGCCATCCTGGCCACCTGCTTGGGTACCTCAGCTACTGCCTTTGCTACCTCCACATCGGGAGAGACTTCCTCAAAGTGTTGGAAGGGTGTTTCGATGAATTCGCCATCCACTTCCACATACCGAAAGGAGTTCAGATGACTGATCATGTACTCCTCCTCACCATGTACAGTTATGATTTTTCCCTTAACAGGGTATTTCAGCATCTGATGTACAGAGGAAGTGACTGCCCCAGCATTATGTATCCACGGCCTTCCTAGCAAGCAAGAGTATGATGGGCGGATGTCCATCACATAGAACATGGAATTGAACACCTCAGTGCCTACCTTGATGGGAATGTCGACCTCCCCATGCACCATTCTTTTAGACCCGTCAAAGGCCCTGACAATGATATTACTTGGTTTCAGCTCCAAGCCTTCACAATCCAACCGGTCCAGAGCCTTCTTAGGTAGCACATTTAGAGAAGAACCAGTATCGACCAAGACATGGGCGAGAGTAGTTCCTCGGCATTCAACTGACACATGCAATGCGTCATTGTGCTTTCTTCCCTTCGGAGTCAGGTCAGCATCAGAGAAACCCAGGCCGTTGTCGGTGGTAAGGCTGGCTACATAATCCTAGAATTGGTCGGTTGAGGTTTCCTGGGGCACATGGGCTATCTTCAAAAACCTTATCAAAGCTTTGGCATGAGCCTCCGAACAAAGCAGCAGGGCTAACATGGAGATCTTCAAGGTGGTTTTCCCCAGTTGTTCTACCACATCATAATCACTCTTTTTAATTATTTTCAGAATCTCCTCCATTTCTTTCTTAGAGGTTTCAGGGATGACCAATGGCTGAGCCCTCGTCCTAACGAGCTCTTCTTGGATCCCTTTCCCTTTATCAGCAGCAGCAGGAGGGACAACCACAGGAGTAACAACTTCTTCAACTATTGGAGTTCTTGCAGATAATTTTACCGGTGCAGGAGTAACCTTGGGAACAACTGAGGGTCCAAAGATTGCCTTTGGAGGGGTAATCTCTGGAGAGAAAATTCTTCCACTTCGGGTAATTTTGCTCGTACCGGTAATGTTTCCAATGTCGGCAGTTTCTTCGTCAGAGCTCTCTTCAGTTATCTCAATTTGTTTAACACCGTGGTAGTAGATTTCTCCACCATAATTCCACGGTATCGATTTGTCAGATTTGTATGGGATGGACCCAGGCATGGTTATCTTCAAGGGTATAATCTTCGGAGCGGATGTAATCTTAACAGGCCTTTTGGGGACCTTGGAAAGATTGGCGGACATGGTTATTATTGAAACTTCATTGATTGGAGTTGGAGTAACAGGAGTCTTTTCGAAAAGAATTTGTTGGTTGTCCATTAGGCGTTGGATGCCTATCTTCAGCAATGGACAGTCGGTTGGTAGGGTGGAACAAAGTTAGCAGTCTTCTTTACAACCTGGGAAAATCCCAGCCTTCAACAGATTCAACTTGATTGTCAGTAGTGGGGTTATCAGATCATCAACAGCAGAAACAAACAGATCCTCTTCAACAACATGGACGTTGTGACCATGCTTTGGCATTGGAGCAGAGATTACATTTGGCTTCTCAGGGGCGTCGAACTTAACCTCTTTAGCATCTATCAAGTCTTGAATTTTATTCTTCAACGCCCAACAATTGTTGGTGTCATGCCCGGCGCTGTCAGAATGATAGGCACATTTAGCATTGGCATGATAGTATGGAGATGCAGTGTTAGGGTTTTTCGACGCCTCCTTTAAACCAGTCAGGTTCAACTTCAACAAATGGGGAAGAACTTGTGCAGGCGTCATGTTGATGCGGGTGAACTGCCGTTGTGGCCGTTCTACCCGTTGTTGGTTAGGTCTAGACTGATTGTTACGAGGCTGATCATTTGACGAATTTTGAATCATCACGGCCCCTACAGTCGGCCGTCACTCAGTTCTTCCCAATCCTTTCTGAGAGTTTACAACAGCTGCTTCCTTCTTGGCCAGGAATGGTTTTTTAACAGTTGTGGATGCAGAGGCATCCCTTTGAATCTTTTCGCTCTTAATACCAGCTTCCACCCGTTCGCCAGTCAAAATCAATTCAGTAAACCCCGCGGAAGAGCTCCCGATCAAATGGTTGAAGAAAGGGCCAGATAGGGTCCCCAAGAACATATCAACTAGCTCCCTATCTGAAAGCGGTGGTTGTACTCTTCCGGCCAAGTCACGCCATTTCTGGGCGTATTCTTTGAATCCCTCATTTGAGGCCATCCCCATACTTTGTAACTGAGTACGGGTTGGCGCCAAATCAGCGTTATATTGATACTGGCGATAAAAGGCAGCTGCCAAATCCTCCCAACTATGCACTTATGACCTCTCAAGCTGGTAAAACCAATCCAGCTGTGTATAGGACAGGCTATCCTAGAAGAAGTGTACCCAAAAATTTCTATCGGATGAATGAGGTTGAATTTTCCTGACATACGACCTCAGGTGCATCTTCGGGCAAGACAGACCGTCGTATTTTGCAAAAGTCGGCACCTTAAACTTTGGAGGGATCACAATCCCACCAATCAATCCCAATTCTTCAAAATCTAACCCAGGAACCCTTTGCAGCTCCATAGCTGCCAGTCTATCCTCCAAGTTTTTGTATTTGTCGTCCGCTGGCGGGTATTGCTGCTCAGAATAATCTTCATCTTCCTCAACCTCTTCCTCTTCAGCCTCGGATTCAGAAGGTAATGCAGCTCCTTTTCCCTTACCTGTCCCCTCATCAGATGTGGAGGGGAATTCAAGAACTCTCCTAGCTTCATTCTCAAATCTTCTTCCCAGTGTAGCTACACCAACTCTTTCCTTTTTCTTTTTTCCTTTTTCTTGCTCTTTATTCCCTAACAGTGCTTTAAGATCCTCCCGACCCTTTGCCAAGGTCATAAGGAGCTGTTGAAACTGCGAGTTTTGTGCCTGCAGATCTTTGACCGTCTGTTCAAGATCCATCTTACTGAAATAAACAACAGAAAGATAAGGAAACCCGGTGTGAAAACCTGTTTATGCATATGATGAATGATATGTTTATTCATGCAATGCATTCAAGGATTTAGAAATTCAAAGTTGTTGCAAACAAAAAGAGCACACGTCATATTAATAAGAAGAAATTTTGTTAGTACATAAATGCCCCATGGGCCAAATATTACAAAAACTTATTAAGGTAAAAAGATGTTGCGCATCCTCTTTGGTGCGATGTAAGTGTTGAGGGTCTCCTCCTCGTGAAGTCGGCGAGTAAGCTCCAAAACCTTCTTCTCACTGACGTAAAAGTTGGCTTCAAAAGTATCCCTTTCTTCCTTGAGTTGGATCCAACTCTTCTGCATCTCCTCCCATGATGTTGGCATGTCAGGATGTAGGATGGTGTATGGAACCTCTCCTTCCTTAACAGGCTCTTTAATCAAAGGGAGAATATGAGGATAAGGCATCATAAGACTCTGGGCGCGGGTTCGTACCCACTTGAGGTAAGGCTCAAGAGGGATGGAGTTCTTGTGTCCCAGTGTCTTGCTATCTACCTTGTTAGGCATCCTCCAAGCTCTGATGAATCTTTGGCGAAGTCCTTGCGCATCGTTGTCGAAGTCAAAAACTAGGTAAGGAATTAGCATGTCATGAGGGCCATCCCTCCGAGCATATCCAAATTGTCTCAAATCTAGAAAAGGGTTGTAGGTAATGCCTCCCCTAATGCCAAGTAATGGAACATTAGGGAACTCACCACAACGATCGATGATGATGACATTTTCTCTAGACCGAGAACACCAATGTACATCAGAATGTGTGAGGGTCATCAATCGTTGTGACCACCTTGAACCTTGTTCATTCTTCAAAACAGATTGTGGAAGGTGAGAAATAAACCACCTTGCAAGGAGAGAAGTACAACACATGAGAACACCTTTCTTCCTCATTGTTCGTGTGTAAAATGAGTGGAGGATGTCCCCAAGAAATGTAGGTATGGGATTCCTGGATAGGAAGATCTTGACAGCATTCACATCTATAAGTTGGTCAGGATTTGGGAACAAGACCAACCCATAAATAAGGAGTGCCACAATCTCTTCAAAGGCTTGTAGATCCAAAGAATTCCAACACTCTTGCGCCTTCTCAAACAAGAATTTTGCCAAGAAGCCTTTGACACCACTTCTAGTTTCCCAATGCCCCTTGATGTCAGATGGTTGCAAGCGTAGTGCTTGAGCAACATCTTCAGGCTTTGGTTCTTTTTCCGTACCGTTGTAGGGTAGTTGATTAAGAATAGGAATTCTCAGGAGTTGAGAAAATTCCTCGAAAGTAGGCACCAATTGGTAGTCGGGGAATGTGAAACAGTGGTGAAGGGGGTCAAAGAACTGGAACAACACTTTCACCATGTCTTCTTCAATACTGGTGTTAACTAGGCTGAGCAGTCTACCATGTCTTTCACTGAAGAGAGAGCTTTCTGGAATTCTGGATGTAAGCTCCTTGAGTTGAGGAGGGATTCTCACAAGGTTGACTTGGATAGTTTTTCTGCGAAGAATTTCCATGACCTACAAAACAAGAACAAAGATGAAGATCCAAACCCTTGAAATGGTTAGTGGATGCATATGATGCTTTATGATGTTCATGATGTATGCACAAACATATGTACAAGAAAGTCACACAAAACCCTAGTTTCAGGCTTGCATGGGGTTTCATAGGTAAGTACCCTCTTGAGTTTAGTTGGCTTAAAAACCTGTCCTATAAATAGTAACCGGGTTCTAAGGAGCTCAATATCATTGGATTGTTTTCTATGTTCATTGTTTTGGTTTAGCCACTTAACTAGCGACCAAAATATTCCAAGAAAACAATCCTCAATGAGTGTAGTATCGAGTATCTACCAACTTCGGACTGCACCAAAGCCGGTCATCTCACTACCCCTAATAAAAGGCCAAGATGGTAAAGTAAGGTTCTAGGTCATTAGTGCTTACTGACATCACTCAGCGGCCCCGTACTCTCCTTGATTGAACTCAAGGGTTACCGGTACTCACAAATACGTTGCACTAATATAGCTATTGCTTCAACCGTGTCGGTATACCCCGCACAGTTTCCATAACGTATTGCTATCTATGAATGTTTCCCAAATCCGGGTGTAGGATTTCAAGCCCAAACAAGAGAACAAAAATGTAAAGCAATCAAAGCAAACAATTAGTCATGCAAAAGGGGTGATCTAGGCCCTAAGGTTTACTCCACTTTTAAATTTATGTCCCCAGCAGAGTCGCCAGTTCTGTGATACGGTGGGAGAACTGACTTGAGGTTTTGCGTTTGTTTTCGCAAATGTTTCGGTTGAGCAAGAGTCACCACCGACTTTTTATTTTATCCTAAGGAAAGGTTAAAAAGCACAGGAAAAACCTTTGAGATGTTTTCTTGGGTTCGGGGAGTAGATTATAGAAAGGGAAGGTATTAGCACCCTTTCTATCCATGGTTATCCATGGGCTCTTAGTTACTTGCTTAGATCACTTGCCTTTGCTTTTCAATTGTTTGAAATGGTGCTTTGTGTGTGTGATTTTTGAAAATGTTTTGAAAAAAGATGCCTTGTCTAGGCAACCATTGTAACAATTCTTGTTTGAATGTTTTACAAGGGTGTTTGTCTTTTTGAAAAGATGTTTCAATGTTTTTTGAAAGTTTGTTTTGAAGTTGTGTTGTGATGTGTGTTTTTAAAAATGGCAAGGATTGTTTTGCAAGTTTGGTCAAGTAACCAAGAGCTATCTACCCTAAATTTCTCAAAGATCTTTCTCATGTTTTAACCCTTTTAACAGTGTTGATTCACCATGGTATTTGGTGAACAACCTTGTGTTAGGATGTTAACGGGACGGGCGCGGGTCATCGTTTAGACCATGGAGGCAATAGTGCCAAGTATCTTTGGCAATTTTTCTCAAGGGACTTGATCTTTTTTTTTAGGCAACTTGATAGCGTCATCGAGGGACTATGATCATTTGATTTGTTTTTGTTTTGCCAAAAAGACTTAACATGCAACCATGGCCCACTTTTGAAGGCAACAAGTGGAGTAACCCTAAGGGTACAAGTGTGCGTTGTGTTTGTTTTTCATGCATGTTTATCTTGAATTAGGTCAAGCTATTCGTTGATTTTATTTGCATACAAACCCTAAGTCTATCATGGCATAATTTGAAAGCTTTTAAATACGGAAATTTAAATGTTAAGCTATTACAACAAGATATAGGGAGGGGGTACAAATTTGCATTGGGAATATTTGATAAGGAAATAAAATCTAAGTTATTATAACCATATCGAATGTATAGGATACAAATATTTAATCGTACCATATTTAAGTGAATAATAAATATACAAAATGTATTATGCACAAAAATGATTTTTGTTATGTATGTAAAAAGGTTTTCATGTTTGAAGTATAAACAAAAATAAAAAGGTCAAATTTGAATATTTTTGTCATTTAGGGCAAAACCCTAGTTTTTTTTGAATAAATATTATTACTTATTGATTATGTACAAAATATATTAATTTATGCACAAAACAAAAACAAAAATTAAAAAATTATATTGTTAAAAAAAGTATTTTGGTGTCAAATATTAAATAAAAATAAAAGGTATTGTTTTTTTTTTGTATTTTTGCCCTAAATATTTAATAAAATATGTATAAGAGTATTTATATATATTTAATATGCTAAATATATACAAAAAATAAAATATTAATTATTTACAAAAAATGTATTTTTTAGAAAATGTTTTTCAAAATGTAAACAAAAAATAATAACTGAAAAAATAAATATTTTTTTTGTATTGTTTTTAGGGTTTTAAATAAAAGAGGTTTTATATTATTTACATATATATGCTAAATAAAACAAATAAAAGCCAAATAAATGCAAAAATGTGTGGAAAAATATTTTTGATGTTTTTTATATTTGAGCAAAAAATATTAAATCAGAATCAAAAAGAAAAATTCAAAAATGACAAGTATTTCACACAATGGGCTAGGGGGGTGCAAATGGAAAAAAGGGGTGTGAACAGCAAGACAGACTCAGGCCCAGCCCAAGCCAACCTTCTTCAACCTCCAGCTTCTGTTTGAATGAAAAACACGCGCCTCCTTGATCAAACACCAACTCCTGATTATTTGACTTTTATGCAAAACTCATAACACCAATATTATAGAGCATTAAAAGGCGAATTCAAACATGTAAAGAACTTGCCCTAACTCTAAGAAACCAGGGAGAATTTCTTCACCCCCAATTTCTGACCTAATTTTTTTCACATGTTCATGGCTAAAATTCTCACAGCACGCTTAACATAAATAAAAACTGATCACATGTATGGCTTCAGGGCTATGAGTAGAGCATGTTTCATTCACAAACCTAAGCCTAACTCTTCCTAGATTGAGAGATAGAAGTTCATGGTTTTACCTGTTTCAGCTTGACGTTAACAGAGCAATGTAGGTATCTTCAATGGAGTTTGAGCTTTTGTACAGCTTTCCTGAAGTCCAAGGAAGCTTCTCCAACACCTAGCTTGCTTTGAATCACTCTGTATCGTGCTATGGAAGTTCACCTGCAAAACTGAAAAATGAAAATGGCAGATGAGGTTAGGGGTGTTACAGCTGGTGTTTAGGGCTTGGAATAGTTTCAATGGGTGGTATGGAATGTGTTTGCAAGGTTTTTAGCCAAAGTGCACGAGTGGATTGAGTTGTGGACCTCAATCTACAGCAGGTACCCTGTTTTGGCAACAAGATGGTGTTTTTGTGTATGAGCAGGTATGAGGGGTAGTTCAGTCGTGCCTTAGGTTAGTTGGGATGTATGGAAGATGAGAACGAAGTTTGTGTTTGGCTGTGTTGACAGGAAATGGAAGTTGGCTTCAGTTTGCAAGGTTTCTTCAAATGTAAGCAAGAAAGTGTAAGTTGACAATGCAGGCCTGTACCACCCTCTATGTATGCTGCACAATTTTCTCTTGAGACTTGTAACTTGTAGATTTGATTTGGCTTCAGAGATATGGCCCCATGCCTCTTGGATTTGGTATTTGACATAAAGCATAACTTTATCAAAATGGCAATTCACCTTTTTCCAATTAAGGGTTAATTTAACATGTATTGCCTAAATGAATGAAATAATGCATTAGCTCAATGGTTAGGCATTTAATTATGGTGTGTAAAACTGGTTTTGAGGCCTGCAAGCTAGCTTTGTACAAGATGATTTGAAAATGCAAGTTGTGATGAGCAAGCTTTGGCCATGAACAAGAATGAGTTTTGGCCAACTTTGCAAATTCGATTCTCTCTAACCACAAGGGTGTTTAAGAAGTTCATGGGAAATTTGGAAAGCTTGGAATGTGTACTACAATCCATCTTTGTAATGCAAATTGAAACTCCAAGTGGAACCATGTGAAAAATGGCCAAGAAGTTGGACAAAAATCCTGCCTAGAATAGGTCAAATTTTCTCTAAGTTAAAAATGTTTTGCACCCTTGTTCCAAAAATCATAACTTGGGATACAAGCTTCCTTTCAGAAAACTTTGTGAATCAAAGTTGTAGATTTTGTAATGGAATACAACTTTCATGTTTCAAGTTTTGTTTGAATCTAATTGCATCTAGGTGAAAAAATGGGACAAAGTTAGGAAAAAATAAGGAAGTTTCATAACCTAAAAAAATTCTAAGTTATGAAATTTTCTCATTTTAAACCCTAATTTGCAATTTTTTTGTTTCTTGATGAACAAGTTTCATAATTTGACATGTCTTGATGAACAATGAATCTTGGCACTTGATTTTGACCAAAAAGTCAAAGTTTGACTTTTCAGTATACAGTTAAATTTTGATCAGTTGACTGAAAAATTCATCTGTCAATCTTATGCATTTGAGATCTTTTGAACTTGTTGAATGGGTCAAGACAATGCCATTGAGTCCATATGTGAGCTTGGTTTGCCATTGGTTAGGTCAAACAGTCAAAAATTGCCTTTGTGCAGTCAAAACCCTTAAAATGACCATTTTGCCCTTTTGGTGATCTGATCAAATTTCTTGTGGAACTGTGATCCAAACTTGACCAAATGGTTCATGTGAATTCATTATGTTGATGTGGGTCAAAAATCATGAGGTTTGACTGTCAATTGGCCACAATTGACTTTTTCCCCAATACAGCTGATTTTTAGGTCAACTGTCCAATTGACTGGGCAAAGATTGGAATCAAGGCTTGAAACTTGGTATGGATAAACTTGTAAGTCCAACATGGAGCATGAAAGTCACTTTGGGCATTTTAGGACAAAACATCCCTGTGCAAACTCAAACCCTAATTTGGGTCAACAGTGCAAGGAGGGGCCTTGAGCAGAGCAAACCCTAACTTAATCTTGAGCTCCAAGAGTCTTGTGATGAGAAAATGTTGATGAAATGAGAGGGAAAATTTTGGGGTACAACACCTGGTAATTTCGAAGTCCACTAATCTTTCCTCTTTGTCAATAAGCACATTAGATTCCATAAGTGTTAAGATACTTTTCGAGTCTTTCATATCAAACTTCTTAAGAAGCTCTAAGAAGTATTTAGTTTGTCTTATGAAAATCCTTTCTTCGGCTTGCTTGACTTGGAATCCTAAGAAATATTTTAACTCTCTCATAAGAGACATCTCAAATTATACCTGCATCAAACTTGCAAACTCTCAATAAAGAGAGTAATCAGTAGAACCAAATACGACATCATTTACTTATATTTGAACTAAAAGAATATGCTTTGCTTTATGTCTAACAAAAAAGGTGGTGTCTACTTTTCCATAATTGAATCATAGACTGATAAAAAATTCACTAAATCTCTCATACCAATCTCTAATAGCTTGTTTGAGACCATAGAGGGATCTCTTTAGTTTAAAAACATGGTTAGGATTATTGTGATATTTAAAACTAGGGGGTTGTGAGACATACACCTCTTCGTTTATATGACCGTTAAGAAAATAAGTTTTAACATCCATTTGATAAAGCTTAAAATCCAAGTAGAAAGCAAATACCAAAAGGAGTCTAATAGCTTCTAGACGAGCTACATGAGCATACATCTCCTCGTAGTATATTCCTTTAGCTTGACTATATTCTTTTTCCACTAACCTTGCTTTATTTCTCGTAATTATGCCATTTTCCCTTATCTTGTTCCTAAATATCCATTTAGTACCTATGACATTTTTATCAACTGGATGTGGAAAAAGGTCCCAAGTGTCATTACGTTTAAATTTGATAAGTTCTTCTTGAATATAAAGTAACCATCCTAGACAAGCAAGACATCAGATATCAATTTAGGTTCAATCTAAGACGTCAACGGTCAAAGAAACATGAAACCCTTGACTCGCTGGAGAAGCGTCGAAGCCCTAGCTCTGGTCGTCTTCTACGGCCACCTTCTTCACCAAAACATGTTAAAAACTACAAAATCAAACATTAATGGGACCCTACCCCCATAATTTGAGGGCTATGAATCTAATGGTGGGGTTCTTTTGGCATGAAATAACCTGTAAATAGAGTTACGAAGAAAATGCAAAAAGTACGGTAAACAATGGCAGGTATCCATTCTCACATCCAATCTCACATATAAGGGCTCCAACCTATTCTAAATGACCATACTAATCTATCGGGGCACATAAAAACAGTTAAGAATGCATAACTTAATTGATTTGAAATTTCAAAAACCTTACCCAAACGGTGCGACAGAGAGAGAGAGAGAGAGAGAGAGAGAGAGAGAGAGAGAGAGAGAGAGAGAGAGAGAGAGAGAGAGAGTCTGGGCACAATATGGATCGTTTCTGGGCTTGGGGAGATTCCTGGGAACCTCAAGGGTATGAATGGATCATTTATTTGGATTGTAACCATCTAAAAATCGAAAGATAACTTTACCCTAATCTTTGAATTTTTTTTGATATTTTGAAACTGTTTTTAGAGGAAACTCTCGTGTACCCTGTGATCTGATGTTGTTCTTGTATTTATAGGGAACATATTTAGGTTAACAAAGATAGAAGGAATATTTAGGAATCATGGCATGACTTGTTTCCAAAAACCATTTGAAAACATTCCAAAATAATGAATATATCCTTCCATATATGCCTCACGCGGTTTTTTCTTGGTTGTCACGAAATATTACGCCTCAGATCTGATCCAAAACCAAGCCCACATGCCTTGGTCCATCATTTGGTTATTTTAATTAAGTTATTTTGTATTTAATTGAATAAAAATCTAAATAAATATATAAAAAAATTATGGTAAGGCGTGAATGAGTTTATAAGTCCTCTATAAGGTCATGAGCATGTTGAGACCTTAAAAGATAGGTCCACTAGTCCAAAGTTTCAAGTTAGCTCAATTTGTACTTCATGCATTTTCTCTATAATTTCCCAACTTGTGCAACTCATAACTTACTCAAATTTTATCGTATGAAAGTGATCCATGACTTTTTGGAAACCTCGAGATGTCTCCTATAACTTTCATGTTGGTCATTGTTTCATTTTAAGTCTTTTTAATTTTGTAAATTTCTTTGACAAAAAATGTCTTTTTGTTGACTTTCAAAATGACCTATAATTTTTTGGCTCATATCTCTGAAATGAAGCATTTTTTGAACTTGAGCTTAGAGAGACAAAGTTGTATAGAATTTAATTTCCTTCAATATAGGCTTTGGTTGAGGGATTTCTGATGACGTATGTGAAAGTTATGCCTGGTCAAAGTTCAGTTGACTTCTCCTAAAGAAAACCATAATTTAGTAACTTTTGACTTTTGATGAATCTTGAGTTTTCTTGATGAATCATGATCAAATATTTATCAAATGATGAATGTGACCTCAAAATCTTGATGTTGACCAAAAATCTTGAAGTTTGACTGTATGTCGACCACAATTGACTTTTTGTCCAATATATTGATTTTCAATAATCTAAGCAATTGACTTAGCAAACTTGTGATGCAAGGCTTGAAACTTTTCATGAGGGTACCTTGAATAATATGAGGAATCATGGAATCCACTTGAGGTATTAGAAGCTCAATTTTCTTTGAGAAACACAAAACCCTAGTTGTAGCTCAATTGCTTAGGAGAGGTGCTTGTATTTTTAAACCCTTGAGTATTCTTGATCAATTGAGAACCCTAGGAGCATGAGGAGGTGCCTTGAATCAATTGTCTTCAAAATTGGGAGGGAAAATTTTGGGGTACAACAGCTTCCCCTGTTCAATCTTCTTAAACCTGAAGAGTTAGATTCGCATGTCCGCCATTCGTGATCTGAAGGTGGAAGAGGATTGAACACTTAAGTGCCCAAAAATTTGCACTGGCCGGTGCAGGAAGTAACATTGTTGGTTGATAGTATTGCTTGAATGGGCTTTAAAGATGCCATTCGGAAAGTTGACAGAGTGTCGTCGGAGATGGGCTTATAGACGCCATTTAAAGTTACTAGCAGATGCCCTGGGGAGTATCAGAATGAAATCTATGTATCAATTTTATTTAAGGGAAATGCTTTTCAGAATGAATCTCTGAAGGAAATGATCGTTATAATTCAGTTTCTGAAGGAAATCATTTGGTCATGCAGATAGATGCCACGTCCTATTTTTCATTGGTAAACCCGTCCTGTTTTAAGAATTCATACCGCCTGGTCATATAGATAGATGCCACGTCCTATTCCGGGAATTAATATGCAACTTATTTTTTGTTGGTAAACCCGTCCAGTTTCAGGAATTCATACCGCCTGATCATATAGATAGTTACCCCGTCCTGTTTCGGGAATTAATCTGAGGTCTATTTTTTATTGGTAAACATATCTTGTTTCGGGAATTCATACCACCTGTTCATATAGATAGTTTCCCCGTCTTGTTTCGGGAATTAATTTCTGACCTATTTGAAAATTGCTGATGATATTTGTCTGTTTGCGAACTTTTCCTTAAAAGTAAAAATTAGCTTTATGTAATGTCATGATGTATGTAATGCATTACGTAATGATGCTCTTAAAATAAATGAGACTGTTATATGCATTTCAGTATGCATATGCTATGATGTATTGTGAAATGATGTATGGACATAATATGTCGTTGAAGCGTGTCGGTAGCTCCTTGTAACAATGTCTACCTGGGGAAAATAAACCCCGGACTGTTGCTGCTATTGAAGAAAGTGATTCTTCAATTTCTGCTGGGAATAATTTTGTTGGGAATTTTTTCTTTCAGTTTGAGGATACTCCGCTGGGGATCTTCGACTTCTGCTTGAGGATAGAGGCATTCAAGGAGTGTGGGTCGTTCGCCGTTCTTTTTGTTGAAGGATTTAATTCTTACATACCCTGACTAGGAATAAAAGAGATGGATATTCCTCTGGTGTGCTATTTATCCAGGTTTCAGATACCGTAGCAACTCTTATGGGGATAGCAACTTTGATTAAACCCTGTCGGAGAAGAGAATTTTGTTAGGGATTCACGGTGTTGGTATAATAAACTCTATTGGGGAATTACATACCTATATGATGTGTCGGGGAAATAAACTCTGATGTGGATTGGAATTTTATAGGCTGCACTGAGGAAGTCTCCACTATATGCTGGGGAAATGATCAAACTTCCTTATCCTCTAGGGGACCTATTGGGGATGATGATCAGGTCAGGCTATCCATTAGGGATATGGAGGTGAACTGTTGGAAGATACTCTAATTTCTTCCTGAGGTCATATTAGACTTGCTGGGGAATATATCTTTGTTGTGGATGAGCTTGCGAAGATAGCTCTGTAGAGATAGTTTCATGGAGATTGCTCTGTGGGGATTTATGAATGACTTAAAAATTATCCCAACTCCTAGAGTCTTCGATAAATGATAATCATGTTTTTTATGAAAATATTTGTAAATGGTGATCATATTCAAATGCATATGTTCATTCGAAGTAACCATTGGACGTATTTGCAAACAAAACAGAGGAAGTAAAAACAAATAGTTTTGAATTTTGAAATAGACTGAGTTGTATTGATTTTGAATGTTTTCCTATGAACAAGCAGTTATACAAGGAGACAAAACCCTAGTAAGAGGAAGTTGTGAAATTGAAAAAATACAAAGTGATAAACAAGAAAAACAGCTATGTGGAAATGATCCCAAAGCCTCCACATAACAAGTTGCATTTGCTTTTTGTAAAGTATATCATCCATTTAGAATCCTCATAAGTACCATTTAATGATCAACGATGTTTAAGTGATTCGCATTGACCAAAAGTGTTGTAGATCCATTAGAGAATTGGTAGAACTAAAGCCTCCACACACTGAATCTCAAGGTTATTGGATCAAAGAGATTAAATTAACATACTTGGGCTTGCAAACATAAGTTTGGGCCACGAATAATCATTTATTCGAATCGGGACAAAATTTAGCGTTATGTTAAGCAATCGTAAGTGGACTTATATAGAAGTCGCACCTATTTTGAGGTTGGTCAATAGCAATCTATGCACCATTTATTTTGAGACATGATATAGAGATCATGCTCCAATAACACTTAGCGCAATAAGAAAGGGATGAGATGAAGGGGGTGAGAGAGAATATACAAACCACTTTTAAATTAAATTTAATCAAACTATTATTAAAATCATTCATCCATTTTTGTGGAGTTAGACTCAACACCATTGATCCAATGATGTTAATAAAGTTCATGATAAAAAATTTAACACAAGATCAGCCAGAAAATAGTCACAAAATAATATTACATTTAATATATACAAAAAAGGTTTAAAAAAATGTTTTAAAATAGAAATAAAAGAGAAAAATATCAACTATGTTCAAATTGATCAAGAAATAAAAAGTAAGTCCATAGAAAAATCAGAAAAGGACTAAAATGATTTTATAAATTTTTTTCTAATTTTTTAAAGTTAGATACTATTTTTAAAATTAAAATAAATGAGTAAAATAAACTAAAAATGATTAAAAAAAAATACCAAAGTCGGAAATAAAAAATAAGTGAGGTCACCAATATTTGTCACAATATCATTGGATAATTCCATAATTTTTATAGAACTTAAAAATGCATAAAAGTATTTCCAAATATTTAAAACAAATCAAATAAAGTGAAAATTTATAAAAAATACCAAAACACAAAATTAAATTGTGAAAAAAATAAAAATCAGAAAGAGAATAATCAAAAATATTTTTCATAATTTTTTCAGATTTTTTGGACTAAAAATGAATTTTCTATGATTTTTTGAAGTTTAAAAACAATTAAATATAAAAATCAGAAAAGAAAATAAAAGTCAAAAATATGTGGACCATTGGATGAGAGTCAAAACGCGTTAGTAATCAAATCTAAGGGATCTGGCGCGCTGTGCATATCATGGTCATTAGTGAATAAAGCACTGAATCAAATGTAAATCAGAAATTCAAAAAATCCAAAATGGCGTTGTTTCATTGGTTGAAGGATGACATGTTGGTCATCTTCAACCTCCATCTAGTCCCAAAACCAGGTTGTTGAATCTGTAAAATTAGAGCACGAGACCTATGCCATTCGTTTCTCCTCTTCAAGACGAAGACAACCACACCCTTGCGACAAATTTATATAAACTGTAGCTCAAGCAATTTAGAAGGAAATTTTTGAAAAGGGATTTGAAATTTCATGGTCAAAACGTGTTTCCAGTAAAAGACAACTGTTGCGACTAGAACCAGGGCAATGAGAGCATCACAATGATATCAAAGTTTTGAAGAATTGATGAAGTAATCTACCTATTGAAGTTGAGTTGCAGAGCTCTGAAACTGGACTTCTATGGAGCAATATAGGGCACGATTCTTGAATGTAATTATATGCTTAGCATCAGGGAAGATCAAGGAAGGTGAATTGATGGAAAAATTGGATTGAAAAAGGCTTGAGAATGGATTTCGAAGTTGCTGAATTTTGAGTTATGGAATAAGTTTGGAAGGGTGATTCTGGCTATCCAAGCTTAAGGAAATGAATGGGGGAATGACCCTCTATTTATAGGGAATCAAATGGAATGTTCAAGCGTGTGAAATGATGATGTTCGGAGGGAAATCGTGTGAAGTTGCAAACAAGAAAAGTGTGACTTTTAATTTGATCAAAACTCATCCAAAACACGCGTTTCGCTATGCTAATCACTTCTGGAAGTTCACTAAACATGTTCTGAAGAAAAAACGCACAGAAACAAAGTGTTAAGAAGCCAAATCAAGGATTTCAAACTTCTGACTTTGTGAAAAATTTAGTTTCAAATTGCCAACTTCTGACCAATGGCATTCTCAGCTCAAGGGGTCTTAAGGCATGATTCTTGATGCTTTAGAAAGATGAGGTTACAATATTTGCAATGGAAAAAGAATGGAGACAGATGGATTCTTGAGCTGAAAGTTGTAACGAGTCAAAGTTAGAAAAAAATGTTGACTTTCCATACTTAGAAATATTTCAAGTTTTTCTTCAAAAATGACTTATAATGTCTTGCATCCAAACATAGCCTTCCACTTGGAATTTGCTCTTGATTGAAAAAGATGTCATGAAGTAGATCTCTTGAATGACATTTTGAGACTTGAACCATTCAAAATCTCCAAAAATTGAGAGAGTTATGACTTGTTGAAGTTGGAAAAATTTCATAAAATGACCTATAATCTTTTGTATCCTTAAGGCAACTTCCATCCATTTTCTCACTTTTCACATAAAGGAAGGTATAAAGTTCACATCCTCAAGATCATTATGGAAAAATAATGGGCTCAAGTTGATAAAAATTGACCAAGTTATGTTCATTTGAAGTCACGCATGGAAAATTGGGGATTCATCTAGAGGACTTGTAATCTTTCTTCAACATCAAGTTTCTTCCACATGAAAACTCCTTGGAACTTTTGAAGTGATTTGTTAATAACCTTTTGAATAGAATTATGTCTTTTTAATCACTCAAAAATACCAAAAGATGAGTACGATATACTCCTTTGAAGTTTAAAACCCTAGCTCCTAGGTCAAGAAACATGCCTTGAGGAACTTTGACAATTTTGAACAACCTTCTTGTACCAACACTTTTTCTTTGTAAATATAAGTTGTTGAGAATGATAATGAGAACTCATAGCAACCACAACCACTTCCATATATTGAGAATTGAGATAAATATGCATTTGTGACCAATGGGAACAAAGCCTTGTCTAAGCATGACAACTTCTCTAATCAACCCCTTGTACTTTTGAACCAATCTTGATAACTTTGAAATGTAGTGACCCAAAATAACCTTGCCATGCCATTTCCTCCAAAACAAATCCAATGGTGAGGTTTGAACTTCTCAAGCTTTTTTGACTAGGGCATGGAAATAAACTCACGAACCCATGGAGCAACTTGCTGAATCTTATTGTCTTTACCTACATGAGTAACAAGCAAGACAAACCAACATTGCATTTTATTAATTAAGAGAAGAAATCAAGACAAAAATATTCATGATCACAAAAGAACACAAGTCAAGGTGCTTGGTGATTCCTCAAAGAGCAAAGCTAAATATAGGGAGGGGAACCAAGAATTCTAATGTGATCTTATTGTGATTGAATCAACATGGTATGATGAAGGGATCTCAGGGGGGAAAATTGGGGTACAATAACTGCCCTTATTTAAGTTTCTTCTATCCAGAGATACGAAGGTTAAAAGTCTTCGTGTCGACGCGATCGAAGATACTTAAATATAAAACAAACCCTATTTTTGGCCCTAAGATGCCATGCAATGCTTATGAGCATGGATGCATATAGGCAACTCCAAAGGGACGCAAAAAACCACTGGGGATGTAACAAAAAAATAAAGAAACAAGAGAGTAACCAAACCAGGAAAATAAATCATTGGTGGATCGAAAAGAACTGAATCAGAGAGGATTGTAAAATGGTCAAAGGATACACCAACTTCCACTGAAGGCAGAGAGAAAGAATCATCGACGTTCACTGCCAATGACCTACCAACTTTCACTGAAGGTAAAGATAAAATATATCAGAGCACCACCGTTCACTGATGATAAACTACCAACATTCACTGAAGGTAGAAAAAAGATAACAATCAGCAACTTTCACTGATGGTGATCTACCAACTTTCACTGAAGGTAGAGAGAAAATTTGTCATAGCATCGCCATTCACTAACGCTGAAATACCAATGTTCACTGAGGGTAGAAAAAAGATAACAATCACCAAATTTCACTGATGGTGATCTACCAACTTTCACTGAAGGTAGAGAGAAAATATATCATAACATCGCCGTTCACTGACAATGAACTACCAACATTCACTGAAGGTAGCAAAAAGATAACAATCACCAACTTTCACTGATGGTGATCTACCAACTTTCACTGAAGGTAGAGAGAGAATATATTATAGCATCGTCGTTCACTAATGATGAACTACCAACGTTCACTGAGGGTAGCAAAAAGATAACAATCACCAACTTCCACTGAGGGTGATCTACCAACTTTCACTGAAGGTAGAGAGAAAATATATCATAGCACCACCGTTCACTGGTGATGAAATACCAACATTCACTGAAGGTAGCAAAAAGATGATAAACACCAACTTTCACTGGTGGTGATCTACCAACTTTCACTGAAGGTAGAGAGAAAATATATCATAACACTACAGTTCAATGACGATGAACTACCAACATTCACTGAGGGTAGCAAAAAGATAATAAACACCATCTTTCACTGATGGTGATCTACCAACTTTCACTGAAGGTAGAGAGAAAATATATCATAGCATCGCTGTTCACTGATGATGAACTACCAACGTTCCCTGAAGGTAGCAAAAAGATAATAAACACCAACTTTCATTGATGGTGATCTACCAACTTTCAATAACGGTAGAGAGAAAATATATCATAGCACCTCCGTTCACTGATGATGAACTACCAACGTTCAGTGAAGGTAACAAAAAGATAACAAGTTTCCCTAATATTTTGGCATTTCTCCTAGAACGGGTCTTAACTTCTTCTTTAACCGAGGCACTTTGCCTGGAAAGGGTAAACTGTCTCAAATAAAGATACTTCCACCTGCCAAGATTTCACAACGAACTGTCTCTGTGAATTTGAAAAGTCTTGCTATCCACTGGCGTAAACTGACGACGGACTATAAACTATCCACTCATAGAGGAGATAGCAAAAAAGGTTATGTCGACTTTTACAGGGAAGCACAATTTCCTCAAATAAATAGACCTGCTACTTGTTGTCATGGAGGATTGTGAAAATAAATGACTTTCTAGGGAGAACAATATGGCTTCTTGGGGAATGAAATATGACTTCCTGGAGAAATGCCACGATATTCCTGCTGTGGAGATAATGTTTTCTCGTGCAAAATAAATGTACAAACCAAAACTCAAAGATTTCAGAAATCCAGAGTAAGTGATATTGCTGGGAAACCAGAGATTCAAATTAGAAATAAACTGGAATGAAACAGTCAACCAAAATACATCCTTTGAGAAATAAACTCAAGAGGGAAAACCAAATCCATCTAAACAAAGAGCTTTATAGGAAGGCTAAAGAAAAAATCTTCCACGAGGGATAACTCAGTGGGGGAATTGAAAGAATATACGCTTTCTGCTTAAGGCCAACACTCTATTGAAGAGAGGACAACATAACTCTGCAAAACAGGGTGATATGTTAACAAAAATATTAATAAATGTTAATGAGCAATGATTTTCCAATTTTAGCTATGCATGATGTATGTATTAATGTATGAGTGTTATCGTGCGTATGTTGACAAAACAGATATACAGCACTGGGAGTAACCAAGCAAAACCACCTAGGGCACAAACAACACTCGACTAAATCATATCCAGGATGATCATTCCAAGAAAAAGGTAAACGCCAGCTGAGGAAACAAAACCTACTGCCTACTTTAGCTTTACTGAGGAGAAGCAATAATCTGGAAGTAAACAGAATAAAGTGGCAGAATAGTACAGATACACGAATAGAACATCCTTGTCCAGGCTTCACCGAGGAAATAGATGTTTTCAAGAGTAACACCTCTAATGGGGATTGAAAAACCAATCTCAATTAAAGTAGATGGACACCAAATCATCAAAACATTCACTGGGGAATTCAGGCCCACTTCATTGGAGAGGTTAATCACCACATCCTTAAAGGGAAATCCATAATACGTTCTTCACTAGCGAAACCGGGGACCTGCGTTCTTCAAGAGTGATTATGGTACCGACTTCTCTGGAAAAAGAACTTCTATCAAACTGAATGAAAACTTCACTAGAGAAATCTCAGATTGAAACTTTACATCATGAAAACTCAGAAAAGAAGAGAAATGAATCCAAACTTAACTGAGGATACCGGAGTCTCGAACCCAATATGGAGAATCATCCTGAGTAAAATTTCCCGAGGGGAACAAAACCTTCTTAAAACAACTGGAGTTTGTCCATTACTGGGATCACCATTTTTGTTTTTCTCTTGCGTCACTAGTTTGACATAAAAGCAAATTGTAAGTTCTTTTTGAAAATCAATTTTGTTATTTAATCTTTTTGCTTTGAAATTTATTATCAATAATAAATGGATTCTTTGCAAGCTAAATAAAATAAGAAATATAAGGAATTGGGTAAAAGCTCAAATTTCATTAATAGAATGGTAGTATGCGAATGGCGAGA
Source organism: Vicia faba (assembly GCA_948472305.1). Taxonomy (NCBI): domain Eukaryota; kingdom Viridiplantae; phylum Streptophyta; class Magnoliopsida; order Fabales; family Fabaceae; genus Vicia; species Vicia faba. The sequence continues at coordinate 720,098,436 of OX451735.1, forward strand.
CTCCATGGATAATTACAAAGTTCGGAAAATGGTAATATATAATGGAAAAGATACATTGAGATACAATGACCACTATCCCCTATAACAACTTTTGAAATCCTGAGAAGCAACTTCCGTTGAAGTATGATGAGGATTAGAGAAGATTGTTGCTTCAATGATCAGATCTTGCATGTTGCAGTTACTTGCCAAGAAAGTCCCTAAATTTTGCCTAAGCTGCCCTTGCGGGTTTTCAACTTAGCGGGAAATTTATTCTGTTTATGTCTCTAACTTTTTCCTAGACCGCTCTTTTGGGTTTTCAGCCTACCGAGACGCTCTTTTTTGCCTAAGCCGCCATTTCGGGTTTTCAACTTAGCGAGTTGTTCTTTTATTTCTTTAGGCAAAGTATTTCTTGACTGCATCAGCATTCATGGGACGTGGGAACTCCTCGCCATCCATAGTTTCAAGAATTAATGCACCGCCAGAGAAGGCTTTCTTGACAACATATGGGCCTTCAAAATTGGGAGTCCACTTGCCCCTAGAATCAGTGTTAAAAGACATGATCTTCCTGAGCACGAGGTCGCCTTCTCTGAATTCACGAGGTTTGACCTTTTTATCAAAATCTTTCTTCTATATTTTTTTATATAAGTGTCCATGACACAAAGCTGTCATTCTTTTCTCTTCGATCAAATTCAATTGGTCAAACCGGTTTTGGACCCATTCAACGTCGGTCAACCTTATTTCCATTATCACACGCAAAGAGGGAATCTCAACCTCGATTGGGAGTACAACTTCCATTCCATACACCAGGGAGAATAGGGTTGCTCCTGTTGAAGTGCGGACAAATGTTCGATATCCATGCAAAGAAAAAGGGAGCATTTCATGCCAATCCTTATAAGTAACGACCATTTTATGGATAATCTTCTTGATATTCTTATTAGCAGCTTCAACAACCCCATTCATCTTTGGCCTGTACAGAGATGAATTTTGATGGACAATCTTGAATTCTTCACACAGTTCTGTCATCATTTTATTGTTCAAATACGAACCATTATCGGTGATAATTCTGCTCGGCACACCATACTGACATATAAGATTATTCTTGATGAAGCACACAACCACCTGCTTAGTAACATTGGCATACAAAGCAGCCTCGACCTACTTGGTGAAGTAATCAATTGCTACCAAGATAAAACAGTGTCCATTCGAAGCTTTGGGTTCTATCATCCCGATCATGTCAATACCCCACATAGAGAAAGGCCATGTGGAAGAGATCACATTGAGAAGTGTCAGAGGCACATGAACCTTGTCCACATAAATCTGGAATTTATGACACTTCTTTGGAAATTTATAACAATTAGATACCATTGTCAGCCAATATTAACATACCCTTAGCATCCTTTTAGCCATTGAATGTCCATTGGCACGAGTTCCAAATGAACCTTCATGAACCTCATGCATCAACATGCTTGCTTTGTGTCTATCCACACATCTGAGTAAGACCACGTCATAATTTCTTTTATACAACACATTTTCACTGAGGAAGAAACTTCCTGCCAATCTTCTCAATATCTTTTTATCTTTATTCGATGCACCAATCGGGTATTCTTGAGTCTAGAGAAAATGCTTGATATCATAATACCAAGGCTTCTTATCTTCTACCTCCTCTGTTGTAAACACATGAGCGGGTCTATCCAGTCGCCGAACCATAATTCAAGGTATATCATTCCAAGTATTTACTTGATACATAGAAGCCAAAGTTTCCAGAGCATCCACCATTTGATTTTCATCTCTTGGAATATGATGGAATTCAACTTTATTAAAGAAGGGTAACAACCTTCTAGCATAATCTTTCTAAGGGATCAAGTCGGGGTGACGAGTATCCCATTCTCCTTTAATCTGGTTTATTACCAAAGCTGAATCACCATACACATCTAGAATTTTAATTCTGAGACAAATAGCTTCTTCAAGACCCATGATGCAAGCCTCATATTCTGCCATATTATTAGTACAATCAAATGTCAACCTTGCAGTGAAAGGAATGTGCAATCCATGTGGAGTGACAATCACAACACTAATTCCTTTACCATAAGCATTCACAGCTCCATCAAATATCATACTCCAACGAGATTCAGGGTCAGGACCTTCCTCATGCAATGGTTCATCACAATCTTTCACTTTCAAGAACATCACATCCTCATCAGGGAATTCATATTCTACAGACTGATGATCCTCCACTAGTTGGTGAGAAAAATAATCTGCCAACACACTGCTTTTAAAATCTTTTTTAGTGTTGTATTCGATATCATATTCAGATAAAAACACCTGCCAGCGGGCAATTCTCCTAGTAATATCAGGCTTTTCAAAAATGTACTTGATTGGATCCATTTTGGAGATCAACCAAGTGGTGTGATTCAACACAACTGCCGCAAATGCTTTGCCGCCCAGGCCAAAGCACCACATGTCTTTTCCAGCATGGAATACCGCGACTTACAATTAGTGAACTTTTTACTGAGATAATAAATGGCGAACTCTTTCTTCCCTGTTTCATCCTGTTGTCCCAGAATACAACCCATGGATTTATCTAACATTGTAAGATACATAATCAACGGTCTTCCTTCGACAGGAGGGAGCAAGATAGGAGGTTCAAGCAGATATTCTTTAATACTTTCAAATTCCCTTTGGCAGTCATCTGTCCACACACAACCTTGATCTTTTCATTAACAACTTAAAGATTGGTTCACATGTTGCAGTCATGTGGGAGATGAATCTGGAAATATAATTCAAGAGCCCGAGGAACCCTCTGACTTGCTTTTTAGTTCTTGGCGCTGGCATCTCTTAAATTTCTTTGACTTTATCAGGGTCAACTTCAATTCCTTTCTGGCTAACAATGAAACCTAACAATTTCATTGATCGAACACCGAAGGTGCATTTATTTGGATGTAAGCGGAGACGATACTTCCTCAAACGCTGAAACAACTTCAACAAATCTTCTACATGCCCTTCTTCAGTATGGGATTTAACAATCATATCATCAATATATAACTCGATTTCCTTGTGCATCAAATCATGGAATAGGGTTGTCATAGCCCTCTGGTACGTTGCACCAACTTTCTTCAACCCGAAGGGAATCACTCTGTAATAGAATGTTCCCCAGGGTGTGATAAACATTATTTTTTCCATGTCCTCTGGAGCCATTCTTATTTGATTATACCTGGAAAATCCGTCCATGAACGAGAATACTTTGAATTTTTCTATGCTATCCACTAACATATCAATGTGTGGAAATAGAAAATCATCTTTTAGACTAGCTTTATTTATATCTCTGTAATCTACACACATGCGAACTTTTCCATATTTTTTCGATATTGGGACAATATTGGCAATCCATTGAGGATACACTGACGTCACAAGAAAACTGGCATTAATCTGCTTTAGAACCTCCTCTTTGATCTTTACTGCCATATATGGGTGAGTTCTTCTCAACTTCTGTTTGATTGGCGGACACTCTGGCTTCAACGGCAAACGGTGCTCTACAATATCTGCATCTAGACCAGGCATATCTTGATAAGACCAAGCAAAAATATCCACATACTCTTTCAACAGCTCAATCAACCTGCTCTTCACATCAGGATGCAACAATGCTCCAATCTTGACTTCCTTCGGATCTTCTTCTGAACCCAAATTGATCACTTCCAATGGCTCTTTATATGGCTGAATGGCACTCTCCTCGCGCTCAAGCAACCGTGAGACCTCTTCCGAAATCTCATCATAGTCTTCTTCTTCGGCCCCATACACAGGACATTCAAAGTTGGGAGAGGGTGCAAGGTCATTATATTCAACGAGTTTTTTAATTAATCTGCACATATGATTTATGATTGCTTTTAGAAACTGACACATATAACAATTGATCATGCAGATTGAATTTCAGTTATTATTTATTCTGAAGGTTATTTTTCTGATTACCATTTTCCAAGAAAAATTAGAAAATAAAGACATAATTTGGGAAACAAAGACAACTTTTATTATTGATTTTAAAATTCACAGCAAACAGATAAGCCCTACAACATTAATAGTTCCACCTTGGGCAGAGTAAAAGCTTTTCTAAAAGATTAACAAAACAAATTACTTTGAAACATGTATGCAAAATGTAACATCAATGGTGATCCAGTTCTGAACCCTAACTTTATGCGTCATATAATTTGGAATTTCCTGCTCTGCTTCATCTTCCACAATGGCGTTAATCCTGGAAACAGTTGGATGCAGATAACCCCCGCTACGGAAGATGTATTGATACTTGCTTGTAGCAGACTTCAGCTTCATGCTCTTACCTTTGTCATTCTTCAAAGAGAACCCCAAGCCGACTTTGTTCTTGTTTACAGGTGGATCCACAATCTGTCCCCATACCTCGCTATGACCCTTTCGCACAACTTGCTGCGCATCCTTAAGAGAAACCATGGAATTCTCATTTCCTCTTATGTTGTCAATGGATAAGGCTTGGAAATGGGTTCCAACAGCAGCTTCATCCGCCTCCACAATGCTGAAAGAGGACAAATGATATATATATATATATATATATATATATATATATATATATATATATATATATATATATATATATATATATATATATATATATATATATATATATATATATATATATAATGCATGTTCCCCATTTATGATTACTACTGTCCCTTCACGTACAAATTTCAGTTTCTGGTGTAAAGTTGAAGTGACAACCCCTGCCTCATGAATCCACGGCCGTCCCAACAAACAAATATAAGTGGGAACAATGTCCGTGACCTGGAAAGTTATCTGAAACAAACGCGGTCCTATATGAATAGGCAAGTCCACTTCACCAATAACAGATTTCCTTGATCCATCAAACGCTTTCACAATGATGCCACTCAGGTGCATAGGTGTTCCTTGATATTTCAACTTCATAAGAGTGCTCCTAGGTATAACGTTCAAAGCAGATCCATTATCAATCAGCACATTGGATAGTGAATCATTCTTGCAGTTCATAGAGATGTGGAAGGCCAGGTTGTGATTCCTTCCTTCATTTGGTAATTCATCATCGCAGAAACTTAAGTTATTACATGACGTAATGTTCCCTATTACGCTGCTGAATTAGTCTATTGGCATATCACTCTCCACAAAAGCTTGGTCCAATACCCTCATCAAGTGTTCTCTATGAGCAGAGGAGTTCATTAATAACGCCAAGATAGATATTTTTGAAGGAGTCTGTAGTAGCTGATCTAAAATTCTGTAGTCGCTCATCTTGATTATGATACGGTGGGAGAACTGACTTGAAGGTTTTGCGTTTGATCACAAATGTTGTGGTTAGCAAGAGTCTCCACCGACTTTCCTTTTATCCAAAAGGAAAGGTGAAAAAGCACAGGAAAGACCTTTGAGATTATTTCTTGAGTTCGGGGGGTAGATAATGAAAATGGAAGGTATTAGCACCCTTTTCATCCATGGTTTTCCATGGACTTTTAGTTACTTGCTAGATCACTTGCTTTTGTTTGAAGTTGTGCTTTGTGTGGTTTTTGAAAGTATTTTGTAAAGAGGCTGTTGTTTAGGAAATCTTTGTAATGATTCTCATTTGTAAGAATGTATACAAAGATGTTTGATCTTCTGAAAATGTTTTCAAGTTTGTAAGAGGTTTTGAAAGCGTAGGTGTTTGTTTTTGAAAGTAGCAAGGATGTTTTAAAGTTGAGTAAGTAATTAGGAGCATTCTACCTACTCAAAAGTCTTTCTTGTTCATTTTCTTTTCCTTTGACATTTTTATGTTACCATTGAATTGGTAAGTAACCCTATCTTTGGATGTAAACGGGACGGGCGTGGGTCATCGTATAACCATGATTAGCAATGTTGCAAGGTATCTTAGCATTCTCTTTTAGGGACTAAGATCATTTGAAAGGCAACTTAGATAGCGTCATCAAGGGACCATGATCTTGTATTTTTCTTGTTTTTGCTAAGATACCTCACATGCGTAATATGGCCATTTTGTAAAGGCGACCAAGTGGATTTACCCTAGGGGGTGGTTGTGTGCAAGTGTGTTGTTTTTCATGCTTGATTTTGTCTTGGATTAGGTTTTTCTATTTGATTGGTTTTAGTCTTTCCATACAAACTCTAATTACTAGCAATTGTATATAAAGTGGTAAATTGCGAAATTTAAAATTTACTACGCTATTATAATATTTGTGGGAGGGGGTGTACAAATTATAAATGGGGATTGCAAGAAAATAAACCTAATTAATCTATTACAACCATATTGAATTTGTACAAGAATTCAAATAAATAATGTACAAGATGAATAAATGTACAAAAATGTGAAATGTAAAGTAAATGGATATTTGTTTGGATTTTTATGAGAAAAGGGGTTTTGATTTTAACGTAATTAACTAGAAGAAAATAATTAATTAAACCTAAATTTACTAAGAAAAGATTTTAAATAAAACCCTAAATCTATTAATTAATTAAAAAGAAATTAAGCTTAAGAAAAGTATTTTTGGTATTTTTGTCTTGAAAATAAATATAGTGTTATAAAATATTTATGGCCTTTTTTTTATATTAAAAGAATATATTTTAATTGGTGTAAAAGAAAATAACTAAACCCTATTTTTAATTAAATTTACAAAGATAATTAGTAAAATAAATAAAGTATTGATTAAATGAAATAATTTTTGTGAGAAAAAATAAATAAACTATGTCAAAATACAAATCTACTATTTTTATATTTTTTATGATTTTTTTTAATATTAGAAAAATATTTAAGAAAACAAATAAATAAAAAATAAGAAAAAGAAAATAAAACTGGGCCAGAGTGTGTAAATGAAACAGGGGGTTTAGCAAGCAAAAACAAAAACAACAAGGCCCAAGGAGGCCCAGCGCCTGCCAAAAAAGAAGTCAGAATGCAAAACAATGTAAAAAAAATTAAAAGGGTACCACTGGGGCTCGAACCCAAGTCCCTCTGGTTACAGGCGCGTGCTTCTACCACTAGGTGGCTACACATCCATTTATATAAATCAAAGCATAAATATATATGGCGAGCACGTTCCTGAGGCCAACTTCATCTTCAACCTCACGCCCATCCAGAACCTCTGTAACTCAATCAATCCTCAACAAAAATGAAAACTGTAAACATGAAACTTATAGCAAATTTCCTCACAGTTTTAGAAATGTAAAGCATTAAAACTATGGATCAAAGAAAAACATGAATTTCATTGGCCCTAATTTGTACCCTAAAAATCTCAGAAACTTCAATCTTAAAATTCTCTAAGCTCAAGCAAAATTAATGGACACTATGGACACGGTTAGCTTTAGCGCAATGATATCTACATGTTTCATTCATAAATAAATCATTGATGATGTCTGTATGAAAAGTTCCAAAGTTAGAAAACTTACCTTGCAAGAGGGTATCCGGTTTGGAATTTGAGAAGCTTTCAGTGAGTTCCAATGATTGGGTAAGCTTCCTCAAGTTCTCAGGAAGCTAAAGGGATGCTTAGCTTGAGCTGAAAGTGCCTGAGGAATTATGGAGAAGTCCAAGTGCAAAGCTCTATTTTTAAAAATGGTGGATGATGATGGAGCTGTTACAGTGGTGCTGCAAGTGTTAGGATTGTTTGTGTATGTTGTTTAGATGCTTTTGAAAGCAAAAGGCCAAGAAACGCACGAGTAGATTTGAAGATTGGCTTCAAAACTCAAAAATGACAAGTTTTGAAGTGTTTTTGGTGATTATGTGTTCTAGGGGTTTTCAGGGCTTAAGAATTCGTGTATTTTGTGGCAAATGGTTTGTGTATCTATAAGCAAAAGGGTCTAAGAGCTTTGGACAATCAGAAGTACAAGTTATAAGCTATTTGCTAGGATACTTGATTTTCAAGAAAAGTGGGAAACCAAGTTTCAATGTGAAGTACAAGCATGGGCTTGGTGATTGTAAGTGTCTAACAAGTTTCTCTTTTGTTATAAGACATGTATGATCAGAAAAGAGCAAGTGCAAAGCTCAAGAATAAGTTTTATGCATAAAGTCACTTTATCAAAATGGCAATGTGCACTTTCTTCCTAAAATGGATATAAAGCATGGCCTTGCATTGAATGCTTGAAATGAGACCTCTAACAGCTGTGCAAGAAATTAATTATGGAGTTCCTAACGAGTTTGAGGCCTGAAAAGTAGAGTTTATGGAGCATAACTTTGAATTTGAATTTTGTTCATCACAAAATGCCTTGTAATTCAAGTGATAAAACCCTAACTTTATCTCTTCGATTCTCCCTACTCAAAAATGATCTCAAGGAGTTCTTGGACATTTTGGAAAGCTTGCAATGTGCTACACAAACCATTTTTGAATTTATTTTGAATATTCCCCTTGGAACTATATGAAAAAGTTCCATAAAGTTGGATCAAAATCCTGACCAAATTAGGGAAAAAAATTCACTAAGTGTTTTTGTTTCATGACCATGTATTCTTAAAATTTTAACTTGAGATCCGAGCACTTTTGGAAGGAGTTGTGTAAAGAAAATTTGTAGGTTTCATGGAGATCTACAACTTTCATGTTGGAAGTTTCTGTTGAATCATCTTGCATCATGGTTAAAATTTTGCTCAAAGTTGTGAAAAAAATAAGAAATTTCCAACACTTAGAAAAATTTCTAAGTTTAGAAATTTTCACTTTTCAAAATGAAATTTTGAATTTTTTATTTCTTGATGAATAAGTTTCATATTTTGACATGCTTTGATGAATTGTGATCTTTGACATTTGATTTTGACCGAAAAGTCAAAGTTTGACTTTTCAGTATATAGTTAACTTTTGATCAGTTGACTGCAAAATTCATTTGTCAATCCATTGGACTTGCAATGTTTTGAGCCATGTCATTAGGTAAAAATGATGCAATTGAACTCTTGAAATCGTGCTTCAATCCAATTGAACCCGCGCTGGATTACTTCAGTTGGTCGTGTAAATAATTGTCCTGGCTTGTCTTAGGTATCAACCTCTGACCTTTGTAATTTGTTGATGATAGTCATTGACTAATCTTATCCTGAAAAGGGTAAAACATTAGCTGTAAGAAATGTCATGATGTATGAAATGCATGGTACAATGAGATTATGATATATGCTTTTGTGTTATCAATCTTCATGATATATGGATGTGATGTATGCGTATGTGAGCTAATCTACTGCACTGCTGTTGGATAGGGGAAATAAATCCCTGACTGCTGCCGAGGTTATGGAGTGTAAGTCTTCATGTTGTGAAGTTGAAGTGTTGATGAATTTCCTTTCAGAGAAATAAATTCTATTTATAAGAGGAATGTCGTGTACTTCCTGTGAAATCCTGTTGGGAAATCCTAAGAAATTTGGTGACTTCTACTGGAGATTGTTAACTGGAAGTTTTATTCTGCTAGGGATTAATCTGCACACTATGGGGGATTTCATGGAAGTAACCTAGAGAGATTTCCATATCTCTTAAAGCCATCAGCGATTGTCTTTTTACTTTGTTTATTTGTAAACAATAATTATGTTCAAATGCATATGTTCAAAAATAAATCATTGGACGTTTTTGTAAACAAAACACAGGAGTAAAGAAAAACAGATAGTTTTGCACTTTCAAAGGGATATCTTTGTATTGACTTTGAGTAAGTATTTTTGTACAATGAGACAAACATTCTAGTAAGATAATGTCGTCGTAAAAAATGAAAATTTTGATACAAAGAAAAGATAGCTATGTGCAATAATCCCATGGGGATCCCATTCTGCTATAGCCTTCGTGTCTCTGAGCATCTTGTCTATTTGTTGCCTTCTCCAAAGTTGGTTGAATTGATCAGAACCATCGAGTTTGCAGGTTGTTGCCAAGGGTTGTCTGTAAGGTGATCCAATGGGACATAGTCGTACGCTTTAATTCCCTAACTTTTTCCTGGACCGCCCTTTCGGTTTTTCAGTCCACCGGGATACCCTTTTTTACCCAAGTCGCCCTTTCGGGTTTTCAACTTGCCGGGTGTACAGATTTTGTTTTATCCCTAATTTTTACCCGAACCTTTTTGGTTCGCCGGGATGCCCTTGTTTTTCCTAGGTGTGTTAACCTAGAGGGTCTCTTAGGCGTAGTATCTTTTGACTATGTCTGTGTTCACAGGGTGTGGCAGGTCGTCGCCATCCATAGTGGTTAAGATTATTGCTCCACCAGAGAAAATGCTTTTGATTACAAATGGTCCTTTATAGGTAGGAGTTTGTTTGCCCCTGGGATCACCTTGCGGCAGTATGATACATTTGATCACCAGATCTCCGACTTGATACACTTGGAGTCTGACCTTTTTGTTGAAAGCCTTGATCATTCGTTTTTGATACATTTGACCATGACAGACAATAGTACGCCTTTTCTCATCAATCAAGTTTAGTTGATCAAGTCTAGTTAGAATCCAATCATCTTCATTCAGCCCTGCATACTTCATAATTCTCAGAGAGGGGATCTGGACCTCAATAAGCAAGACAACCTCCATGCTGTAAACCAGAGAGTAGGGTGTTTCCCCGGTTGATGTGCGAGCTATGGTACGATACCCGTGGAGAGCGAATGGTAGTATCTCATGCCAGTCTTTGTATGTGACTGTCATTTTCTGTATGATCTTTTTTATGTTCTTATTTGCGGCTTCGACAACACCATTCATCTTTGGCCGGTAAGGGGAAAAATTGTGATGCTGGATCTTGAACTGCTCACACAAGGCGGTGATCATAGTATTGTTTAGATTCGTACCATTGTCTGTGATGATCCTATCCGAGATACCGTACTGACAGATGAGATTTTGCTTGATGAACCGGGCTACAACATTCTTGGTAACGGAAGCGAAAGAAGCTGCCTCAACCCACTTTGTGAAATAGTCAATGGCCACCAAGATAAAGAGGTGTCTATTAGAGGTTGTTGGCTTGATTTCCCCAATCATATCGATACCCCATATAGTAAAGGTCCAAGGAGCCGTCAAAACATTCAGAGGAACTGGAGGTACGTGCACCTTGTCAGCATAAATCTGACACTTGTGGCAGGTTCGAGAATGTTGATAGCAATCTGCTTCCATGGTAGACCAATAATAGTATGCCCGTAATATCTTCTTTGCCATCGTATGCCCACTGGAATGGGTGCCAAAAGTGCCCTCATGTAGATCAACCATGATCTTTTCCGCTTCAACCTTATCTACGCACCGGAGTAAAACCAAGTCATGGTTGCGTTTGTAGAGAATGCCATTACTAAGGAAGAATTTAGCAGAGAATCTCCTTAAGAACTTCTTATCATTGACTGAAGCTCCTGCCTGATATTCTTGAGCCTCGAGAAACCTCTTGACTTCGTGAAACCAAGTCTGGTCCACTACTTCTTCAGTATTAATCTCGTGACAATGATCTGGTTCATCCATTCGTTCAATGGTGATCTGGGGAGCCTCGTTATCCCATTTAAGTTTAAACATGGATGACATTGTGGCTAGTGCGTCTTCTAGCTGATTTTCTTCTCGTGGGAAATGCTCGAAGGTAATGTTCTCAAAATGTGGGAGCAATGTCAAAACATGTTCTTTGTAGGGGATAAGGTTAGGGTGTTTGGTGTCCTATTCCCCTTTGATCTGGCTGATGACAAAAGCCGAATCTCTGAATACATTTAAGGATTTGATCCCTAAATCTATGGCAGCTTTGAGACCAAAAATGCACGCTTCATATTCTGCCATGTTATTTGTACAATTGAAGCAGAGTCTTGCCGTAAAGGGAGTATGACATCCTTCATGGGATATGAGTACAACACCAATACCATTTCCGAGTGCATAGGATTCCCCATCGGGATCCTTGTTCAGGTCCATCATAAGGTCTGAATTCTTCACAGTTGTTTACCATCATGATGTCTTCATCTGGGAATTCGAACTTCATGGACTGGTAGTCTTCCACAGCTTGGTGAGCAAGGTGATCAGCTAGTACACTGCCCTTTATTACTTTCTGGGTAGTATACTATATGTCTTATTCTGTCAGGATCATCTACCATCTCGCTATTCTCCCAGAGAGGGCAGATTTCTCGAAGATATATTTTATTGGATCCATTTTAGATATCAATAAGGTAGTATGCATTAGCATATACTGTCTTAGCCAGCGAGCAGCTTATGCCAGAGCGCAACAAGTTTTCTCGAGCAGCGAATATCTTGTTTCACAGTCGGTAAACTTTTTGCTCAGGTAATAAATAGCATGCTCTTTTCGGCCAGACTCGTCATGCTGCCCCAACACACACCCCATTGAATTTTCCAAAACAGTTAGATACATGATCAATGGCCTTCCTTCGACTGGTGGCATCAAAACAGGAGGCTCTTGCAGGTACTCTTTAATCTTGTCGAAAGCAGTTTGATACTCATCATTCCATTTGACTACTTGATCTTTCTTCAATAATTTGAAGATTGGTTCACAAGTAGCTGTCAAGTGAGAAATGAATCTGGCAATGTAGTTTAAGCGTCCCAAGAATCCTCTGACTTCCTTCTCCGTATGAGGAGCAGGCATCTCTTGTATTTCTTTTACCTTAGCGGGATCTACTTCGATACCTTTATTGCTGATGAAAAATCCTAGGAGCTTACCAAACCTCACCCTAAATGTGCATTTATTTAGGTTCAACCTCAGCTTGTATTTCTTTAGTCTCTCAAACAATTTCTGTAAATGATCAATATGCTCTTCTTTTGTTTGAGATCTAGCTATCATGTCGTCCACATAGACCTCTATTTCGTGATGTATCATGTCAGGAAATAAGACTACCATGGCATCCTAATAGGTTTCCCCAGCATTCTTCAGTCCGAATGGCATAACCTTGTAGAAGAATGTTCCCCACTGTGTGACAAAGGTTATTTTCTCCATGTCCTCAGGATCCATTTTGATTTGGTTGTAGCCTGAGAAACCGTCCATGAAGGAAAACACTTTATGTTGTGCCGTATTGTCAACTAGAACATCAATGTAGGGAAGTGGGAAATTATCCTTAGGGCTTGCCCTATTCAAATCTCTGTAGTCCAGGCACATTCGTTCCTTGTCATCCTTTTTAGGCACAGGAACAACATTGGCAACCCATTATGGATAGGAAGTGACGGCCAAGAATCTGATGTTGAATTGTATCATGACTTCTTCTTTGATCTTCTCTGACATGTCTAGTCGCATGCGACAGACTTTTTTTTTTACTGGAGGAGAATCCTCTTTTGTAGGTAGACGATGTACCACGATATCTGCATCAAGTCCTGGCATGTCTTCGTACGACCAGGAAAAGACCTCAACATAATCATGCAGAAACTGAATCAGACGCTCCTTGACACCGGGTTTCAGATTGGCACCCACCTTACCTTCTCTTTTATCTTCCTCGGTACCTAGGTTAATTGTATCCACTGGCCCTTCGTGGGGATGAATGGTCCTGTCTTCTTGTTGTAGAAACTTGGCGAGTTCCCCTAGTACTTCACAATCTTCCTCACCTTCGTCTTCGGCTTGGTAGATTATATTTTCAGAATCACAGAAGACCATAGCAGAATCGTTACCCATGGGATCCCAAATGGATGTAGACCTGCATTGTGAGCGCGAGTGTGTGTAAGAGTATAGCTATCTTTGAAAGAAATGAAAATGTAAAATGTAAAACAATGAGCACAAAGTTTGTATCCAAAAAACATCCATGATTCATTGATGTCATATGGAAATGAGATAATAACCCTTACAAATGGACCAATTTGCCTCGGGTAAGACACAAGGTTTTAAGAGTCTGAATTATTTTAATATTACAGATCTGACAAAATGTAATGATAAATTACTGTGGGATAAATGTGATCGGGACAAAATCTCTAGCTTCCCAGTTGTTGAGCCCTCCACTGACAGTTGGGTAAATCCAATCCTCCAAGTTATAGCTGTCTTAATCATCCTCCACGATGCTGACTTGGTGGTTTCTAATCTTCAAGGGTGGTCCTCCGACACGAGCGTGACGTACAACCTTCTGGGAACCTGAAGTGAAACCCATACCAAATTTGTCAAATTTGTATGGGATATATGGGAGTTGGCCCCAAATAGTGCACCCACCTTCTTCTATCACTACCTTGGCATCTTTCAAAGACGACATCTTGAGCGGAGGCCTTGTGATCTTGGGAACTTGAGACACAACCTTGGTTACTGCCATAGTCGGCGGGACTTCTTCAAAGTGCTGGAATGGAGTTTCAATAAATTCACCATCTGATTCCACATATCTGAAGGAATTCAAATGAATGACCATATACTCTTCTTCTCCATGAACAATGATGATCATCCCTTGAATTGGATATTTCAGCATTTAATGCAACGTAGAGGTGACTGCACCAGCATTGTGAATCCATGGTCGGCCTAATAAGCAGGAATATGAAGGGTGAATATCCATTACATAAAAAGTTGAATCAAATGTTTGGGTTCCGAATTTTATGGGGATGTCCACTTACCCATGCACCATACTTTTTGAGCCGTCAAAGGCCCTCACTACTATGTTGCTCGGTTTCAATGTCAATCCCTCACAGTCCAGCCTATCAAGAGCCGTTTTAGGCAACACATTCAGAGATGAACCGGTGTCAACCAAAACATGAGCTAAGGTCGTTCCTCTGCATTCGATGGAGACATGCAATGCCTCGTTATGCTTCCTTCCCCTTAGCGTTAAATCAACATCTGAAAAACCTAAACCATTATCTGCGGTCAAGCTTGCTACCCATTCTTAGAACTGATCGGCAGATGTTTCTTGGGGTACATGGGCAGTTTTCAGGAATTTTACCAAGGCCTTTGCATGAGCCTCGGAACATAAAATAAAGCCAACATGAAAATTTTTGATGGAGTTTGCCCCAGTTTCTCAACTACGTTGCAGTCGCTTCTTTTTATGATCTTTAGAATTTATTCCATCTCTTTTCAGGAAGTCTCAGGGATAGCTACTGGTTATGCCTTCGTCCAGAAACACTCAACCAGAATACCTTTACCTCGAGTCTCAGTTGACTCGGCAGCAGGAATGTCAGTAGGGGTGATAACAGGGATTGCAACAGTTTTGTCAACATGAGTATTATCAGAGATGATTGTAGGACTAGGAATAGCCTTTGGAGGAGCAACAGCAATAGGAATGATTACGGGTACAGAAATAGCTTTTGGAGGAGCAATTTCTGGAGAGAAAACCCTTCCACTGCGAGTTATCTTGCTAGTCCCTGCGATGTTACTGATATCGGAGTCAACTTTCTCATAACTTGAATCTTTAGCATCTAGCCAATCTTGCTTGATATTGTGGTAGTAGACATCACTTCCATAATTCCATGGGACGGTTTTGTCTGACGAATACGGGATTGGTCCAGGCATTGTAATTATCAACGGAGCTACTTTAGGAATGATATAATTCTAACGGGTCTTTTGGTGGAGACCCTGGAAGAATTTTAGGAAATGGTCACGATGGAAACATCATTATAAGAAATAGTTGGAACAAAAGTTTTCTCGAACAAAATCTCCTTGTTATCTATTAGGCATTGAACGCCTGCTTTTAACAAATGACGGCTGTTTGGTGAGGATAAACAAAAATGACAGCTTTCATCACTGCCTGGGAATACACCGACATTTAACAAGTTCTTTTTTATAGTAAGGAGTGGGGTCACAAGTTCATCAACTGAAGTAACAAACATATCTTCCTCAACAACGTTGACATTACCGCTGTGCTTGGGCATAGGGGAAGTGATAACATTGGGCATTTCTGGCGCGTCAAATTCAATCTCTTTGGCTTCAAGAAGATCTTGTACTTTGTTCTTTACAGCCCAACAATTGTTAGTGTCATGGCCGGGACTCTCATAATGGTATGCACAACAGGCATTAGGATGATAGTGAGGAGATCTTGTGTTAGGATTCTTTGGAGCTTCTTTTAAAGTCACTAGATTGCATCTTAACAAATATGGCAATACTTGAGATAGCGTCATATTAATTCGGGTGAGTAGTCTGACTGGTATTTCCGTTCTTGGCTGGTTGCTTCTTTGCTGAGAAGGCGCGGGTTTAGGAATCATGACAACCCCCATCATTGGATGGTGTTCAGCCCTATCTTTATTTCTATGAGGATATACAACGGCCACTTCTTTCTTTCCAATGAAGGGTTTCCTTACAACAGCAGATGATGCATCTTTTTGAATTTTCTCATTCTTTATCCTGACCTCTATTCTTTCTCCGGTCAATATCAATTCTATAAATCCTGATGATGAACTCCCAATTAAGTGATTAAATAAAGGACCAGACAAGGTGCCCAAAAACATGTCTACCAACTCTCTTTCAAATAGGGGAGGCTGGACTCTTCCTGCTAAGTCCCTCCACTTTTGTGCGTAGTCTTTGAAGCCTTCACTTGAAACCATGGCCATACTCTGGAGTTGAGTACGGGTAGGCGCAAGTTTAGCGTTGTATTGGTATTGTTTATAAAAGGCAGTAGCAAGATCTTCCCAGTTATGAACATTGGATCTTTTTAGCTGATAAAACCAATCAAGTTGAGTTCCAGACAGACTGTCTTGGAAGAAGTGTACCCATAAATCCTTGTCAGCGGTATGAGACTGGATTTTCCTCACATAGGACTGGAGATTCATTTTGGGACATGAAACTCCGTCGTACTTGGAGAATACCGGTGCTTTGAATTTTGGAGGAATGACAATCCCCGATACTAATCCCAACTCCTCAAAGTCCAATCCAGGCACTTTTTGGATTTCCATTGCACTTAACTGTTATTCTAGATGCTTATACTTATCGTCGGCAGGAGGATATCGTTCTTCAGAATAATCTTCTTCTTCCTATTCCTCTTCTGAATGTGGTTGGACAACTCCTTCCTTGCCTTTCCCATCTTGATTGTCTTTCTCACCAGATGACGTAGCAAAGTCTAAAGTCCTTCTTGCTTTCCCTTGGAATCTTCTTCCCATGTTCAGAACTCCGGTTATTTTCTTTGTCTTCTTTTTCTTCTCTTCAACCAGCAAGGTCTTCAACTCTTCTTGTCCTTGGGCTAGAGTTCAGAACATCTGTTGAAACTGAGCATTTTGTGCTTGGAGGTCCTTCAATGTTTGCTCGAGATCCATCTTACTGAAATAAACAGTAGAAAGATGAGGAGACTTGTTGCAAGAAACCTGATTATGTTATGATGAATGGTAAATGCATATGCAATGATTTCAAGGATTTTAAAGATTCAAATTTGTTTTTAGACAAAAAAGAAACACATGTTATATTAATAAATTAAATCTTGAGTACATCAATGCCTCTTTGGACAAAATAATACAAAAGCTCTAAGATAAAAAGGTTGTACGCATCCTCTTTGGTGCGATGTAGGCATTCAGATCTGCTCCTCATGAAGTTGTTTAGTGAGTTCCAAAACCTTTTTCTCGCTAGCGCATAATTGGGCTTCGAAAGTGTCTCGCTCACCTTTTAGCTGTATCCAATCTCTTTGTAAGTCTTCAAGATAGGTGGGCATGTAAGCATGTAGGATAATGTATGGAACATCTCCTTCCGTAACAAGCTCAATGATTACCGGGAGAATGGAAGGATAAGGCATCATAAGACGTTGAGCACGAGTTCATACCTATTTGAGGTAAGGCTCAAGAGGGATGGAATTATTATGCCCCAATGTCTTGCTATCTACCTTGTTCAACATCCTCCAAGCTCGGATAAATCTCTGGCAAAGACCTTGATCGTCGTTCTCATAGTCAAATACCAAACCTTAAATGAGCATCTCATGTGGGCTATCCCTTTGGGTGTAACCAAACTGTCTTAAGGCTAAACAGGGGTTGTAGGTGATACCTCTACTAATGCCAAGTAAAGGGACATTAGGGAATTCTCCATAACGGTCGACAATAGTAACATTCTCTATAGATGGGGAACACCAATGGATGTCTGAATGTTTGAGCGTCATCAACCTTTGTGACCACCTTGAACCTTGCTCGTTCTTCAATAAATTTTGGGGAAGATGTGAAATAAACCATCTTGCCAAGAGAGGAGTGCAACACATAAGGACACCTCTTTTCCGCATAGTGCGAGTGTGAAAAGAATGTAGGATGTCCCCTAGCAAAGTAGGAACCAGGTTGCGGGATATGAAGATTTTGAAGGTGTTCACATCTATGTGTTGGTAAGGATTTGGAAACAAAACCATCCCGTAGATGAGGAGAGCTACAATTTATTCAAAAGCTTGCAAATCCAAGAAGTTCCAACAATTTTGGGCTTTCTCAAACAAGAACTTTGCTAGGAAACCCTTGATACCACTCCTTGTTTCCCAATTGGTTGTGATATCAGATGGTTGCAAGTGTAGAGCTTGAGCAATCTCTTCTGGCTTTGGATCTCTTTCTGTACCATTGAAAGGTAGTTGATTGAGAATGGGAATCCTCAAGAGTTGGGAGAATTCTTCCAAAGTTGGCACAAGTTGATAATCGGGAAATGTGAAGAAATAGTGTAAAGGATTAAAGAACTGAAAGAGCACCTTCATCATGTCTTCATCAGTGTTGGAGGTGACCAAGTTGAGTAGGAAATCATGTCTCTCAGTGAATGGAGAATTTTCTAGAATCCTTGAAGCTAGCTCCTTAAGTTATGGATGTATCCTTACAATATTGACTTGAATAGTTTTCCTGCGAATATAATCCATGTCCTACAAAACAGAACAAAGATAAATCCCAAGATCCTTGAAATGGTGAGTGAAGGAGTATGATGTTATGATTTTCATGATGTTATATACAAGTAAATATACACAAACAAAGCAAACAAGTCCTTAGGTTTAGGCTTGCATGGAGTCTTATAGGTAAGTACCCTCTTGAAGTTTAGTTGGCTCAAACATGTGCTAGCAATAGTAACCGGGTTCTAAGGAGCTCAATATCACTAGTTTGTTTCCTTGGTGATTGTTTCAGCACAAGCCTCTTTAATGGAGACCGAAATATCCCAAAAAACCAAACCTCAATGAGTGTAGCATTGAGTATCTACCAACTTCGGACTGCACCAAAGCCGGTCATCTCACTACGTCCTAATGGCTAAGTTGGTCAAGTAAAGGTTCTAAAAGTTCATTAGTGCTTCATGACATCACTCAGCGACCCCGTATTCTCCTTGATTAACTCAAGGGCTACCGGTACCCACAAATATGTCGCACTAACATAGCTATTGCTTAGACCATGTCGGTATACCCCACACAATTTCCACGATGTATTGCTACTTATCTATAAGGTATCCCAAATCCAGGTAGAGGATTCAAACCCAAACAAAGAACCATAATGTAAAGAAAACAAGTAAAACAATGAAAGCAAGTAAATGTGATCTAACCCTAAGGTAACCTCACTTTTTAAAAAAATTCCCCAACAGAGTCGCCAGTATTGTGATACAGTGGGAGAACTGACTTGAAGGTTTTGCATTTGATCGCAAATGTTGTGGTTAGCAAGAGCTGCCACAGACTTTTCTTTTATCCAAAAGGAAAGGTGAAAAAGCACAGGAAAGACCTTTGAGATTATTTCTTGAGTTCGGGGGGTAGATTATGAAAAGGGAAGGTATTAGCACCCTTTTCATCAATGGTTTTCCATGGGCTCTTAGTTACTTGCTAGATCACTTGTTTTTGTTTGAATTTATGCTTTATGTGGTTTTTAAAAGTTTTTTGTAAAGAGGTCATTGTTTAGGAAATCTTTGTAATGATTCTCGTTTGTAATAATGTATACAAAGATATTTGATCTTTTGAAAATGTTTTCAAGTTTGTAAGAAGTTTTGAAAGTGTAGGTGTTTGTTTTTAAAAGTATCAAGGATGTTTTGAAGTTGAGAAAGTAATTAGGAGCATTCTACCTACTCAAAAGTCTTTCTTGTTCATTTTCTTTTCCTTTGACATTGTTATCTTACCATTGAATTGGTAAGTAACCCTATCTTTGGATGTAAACGGGATGAGCGTGGGTCATCGTATAAGCATGATTAGAAATGTTGCAAGGTATCTTAGCATTCTCTTTTAGGGACTAAGATCAGTTGAAAGGCAACTTAGATAGCATCATCGAGGGACCATGATCTTGTATTTTGCTTGTTTTTGCTAAGATACCTCACATGCGTAATATGGCCATTTTGTAAAGGAAACCAAGTGGATTTACCCTATGGGGTGCTTGTGTGCAAGTGTGTTGTTTTTCATGCTTGATTTTGTCTTTGATTAGGGTTTTCTATTTGATTGGTTTTAGTCTTTCCATGCAAACCCTAATTACTAGCAATTGTATATAAAGCGGTAAATTGCAGAATTAAAAATTCACTACGCTATTACAATATTTGTGAGAGGGGGTGTACAAATTATAAATGGGGATTGTAAGAAAATAAACCTAATTAATCTATTACAACCATATTTAATTTGTACAAGATTTGAAATTAATAAATGTACAAAAATGTTAAATGTAAAGTAAATGGATATTTGTTTGGATTTTTATGAGAAAAGGGATTTTGATTTTAACCTAATTAACTAGAAGAAAATAATTAATCAAACCTAAATTTACTAAGAAAAGATTTTAAATAAAACCCTAAATCTATTAATTGATTAAAAAGAAATTAAGCTTAAGAAAAGGATTTTTGGTATTTTTGTCTTGATAATAATTATAGTGTTATAAAATATTTTTGGTCTTTTTTTTATATTAAAATAATATATTTTAATTGGTTTAAAAGAAAATAAGTAAAACCTATTTTTAATTAAATTTACAAAGATAATTAGTAAAATAAATATAGTATTGATTAAATGAAATAATTTTTGTGAGAAAAATAAATAAACTATGTCAAAATACAAATCTACTATTTTTATATTTTTTATGATTTTTTAATATTAGAAAAATATTTAAGAAAACAAATAAATAAAAAATAAGAAAAAGAAAATAAAACTGGGCCAGGGATGTGTAAATGAAACAGGGGGGTTAGCAAGCAAAAACAAAAACAACAAGGCCCAAGGAGACTTAGCGCCTGCCAAAAAAGAAGTCAGAATGCAAAATAATGTAAAAAAAATCAAAAGGGTACTATTGGGGCTCGAACGCAATAACAAACATATCATCTTCAACAGCGTTAACATCACGGCCATGCTTGGGCATAGGAGCGGTGATAACATTTGGGATCTCATGAGCATCGAATTCAATTTCTTTTGCTTCAATAAGGTCTTGCACCTTGTTTTTCAAAGCCCAACAGTTGTTGGTATCATGGCCTGGACTCTCTGAATGGTAAGCACAGCGAGCATTAGGATGGTAATGAGGAGATGTTGTGTTGGGATTCTTTGGAGCTTCTTTCAAAGTTACCATATTATATCTCAACAAATGTGGCAGGACTTGAGATAGTTTCATATTAATCCGGGTAAATTATCTTACTGGTCTTTCTGTTCTAGGCTGATTGCTCCTTTGTTGAGTAGGTGCATGCTTAGGGATCATGACAGCCCCCACCATTGGACGGTGTTCAGTTCTTCCTTGATTCCTTTGAGGATACACAACACCAACTTCTTTCTTCCCGATAAATGGTTTTCTTACAGCAGCAGAGGATGCGTCTTTTTGAATCTTTCCACACTTAATCCCAACTTCCACTCTTCCTCTGGTCAAGATTAATTCAGTAAAGCCTATTGAGGAGCTTCCAATTAAATGATTAAAGAAAGGACTAGACAGGGTACCCAGAAACATGTCTACTAGTTCTCTTTCAGAAAGGGGAGGCTGGACTCTTCCTGCTAAGTCCCTCCATTTGTGAGCGTAGTCTTTGAAACCTTCACTTGAAACCATAGCCATACTCTGGAATTGAGTACGGGTGAGAGCAAGGTCTGCGTTGTATTTATACTCTTTATAGAATGTAGTGGCAAGGTCTTCCCAATTATGGATATTGGCCCTTTCTAGTTGATAGAACCAATCTAGTTGAGTCCCGGATAGACTATCGTGAAAGAAGTGGACCCACAAATCTCTGTCAGCAGTGTAGGTATGTATCTTCCTTACATAAGATGGTAGATGCATCTTGGGACATGAAACCCTGTCGTATTTAGAAAACACTGGTGCCTTGAATTTTGGTGGAATAACAATCCCAGATACCAAACCCAGCTCTTCAAAGTCCAGCCAGGGCACTTTCTGAATTTCCATTGCACTTAGACGTTCTTTCAGATTTTGTATTTGTCGTCGGTCGGAGGATATTGCTCTTCAGAGTAATCTTCTTCTTCTTCCTCTTCAGATTCTAGATGGGCAACCGCTTCCTTGCCTTTCACTTATGGATTATCCTTTTCACTAGATGACATTGCAAAGTCTAGGGTCCGTCTAGCTTTTCCTTGGAACCTTCTTCCCATATTCAGAACTCCAGTTATTTTCTTTGCTTTCTTCTTCTTTTCTTTAACCAGCAAAGTTTTCAAATCCTCTTGTCCTTTGGCTAGAGTCAAGAACATCTGTTGAAACTGAGCATTCTGCACACAGAGGTCTTTTATTGTCTACTCGAGATCCATCTTACTGAAATAAACAATAGAAAGATAAGGAGACTTGTTCTAAGAAACCTGCTTATGTTATGATGAATGGTAAATGCATATGCAATGATTTCAAGGAAACTAGAGATTTAAATTTTCTTTAGACCAAAAAGGAATACACGTTATATTAATAAATCAAAGCTTGAGTACATCATGCCTCTTTTGGGCTTACAAAGAAATACAAAAAACTCTAAGATAAAAAACTTGTATGCATCCTCTTTGGTGCGATGTAGGCGTTCAGGCTCCGCTCCTCATAAAGTTGTTAGTGAGTTCCAAAACCTTCTTCTCGCTGGCGTAGAATTGGACCTAGAAAGTGTCTCGCTCCCCCTTAAGCTGTATCTAATCCCTTTTTAAGTCTTCAAGAGAGGTGGGCATGTCAGGATGTAGGATAGTGTAGGTAACATCTCCTTCCACAACAGGCTCTATGATCACTGGGAGAATTAAGGGGTAAGGCATTATAAGACTTTGAGCACGAGCTCTTACTCATTTGAGGTAAGGCTCAAGAGGGATGGAATTCTTGTGCCCCAATGTCTTGCTATCTACCTTGTTCAACATCCCCTAAGCTCGGATAAATCTCTGGCGGTGACCTTGATCATCGTTCTCATAGTCAAATACCAACCCTTGGATGAGTATCTAATGTGGGCCATCCCTTCGGGCGTAACCAAACTGTCTTAAAGCTAAGCAGGGGTTGTAGGTGATACCTCCTCTAATTCTAAGTAAAGGGACATTAGGGAATTCTCCACAACGGTCGACAATAGTAACATTCTCTATAGATCGAGAACACCAATGAATATCTGAATGTTTGAGTGTCATCAACCTATGTGACCACCTTAAACCTTGATCGTTCCTCGATACAGATTGGGGAAGATGCGAAATAAACCATCTTACAAAGAGAGGAGTACAACATATAAGGATACCTCTTTTTCTCATAGTGTGAGTGTGAAACAAAACCATCCCATAGATGAGGAGAGCCATAATTTCCTCAAAAGCCTGCAAGAGCCATATTGCTAGGAAACCCTTGACACCACTCCTTGTTTCCCAATTAGTTGTGAGATCAGAGGTTGCAAGTGTAGAGCTTGAGCAATCTCTTCTGGCTTTGGATCTCTTTCCGTACCATTGAAAGGTAGTTGATTAAGAATGGGAATCCTCAAGAGTTGGGAGAATTCTTCCAAAGTTGGCACAAGTTGATAATCGAGAAATGTGAAGCAATGGTGTAAAGGATCAAAGAATTGGAAGAGAACCTTCATCATGTCCTCATCGGTGTTAGAGGTGACCAAGTTTAGTAGGCGACCATGTCTCTCGGTAAATGGAGAGTTTTTAGGAATTCTTGATGCTAGCTCTTTAAGTTGAGGAGGGATCCTTACAAGATTTACTTTAATGGTTTTCCTGCAAATAGAATCCATATCGTACAAAATAGAACAAAGATAAATCCCAAGATCCTTGACATGGTTAGTGAATATGAGTATGATGTTATGATGTTTATGATGTTATGTACAAGTAAATATATACAAACAAAGCAAACAAGTCCTTAGGTTTAGGCTTGCATGGAGTCTCATAGGTAAGTACCCTCTTGAAGTTTAGTTGGCTCAAACTTGTCCTAGTAATAGTAACCGGGTTCTAAGGAGCTCAATATCACTGGTTTATTTCCTTGGGCATTATTTCAGCGCAAGCCTCTTTAATGGCGATCGAAATATCCCAAAAAACCAAACCCCAATGAGTGTAGTATCTAGTATCTACCAACTTTGGACTGCACCAAAGCCGGTCATCTCACTACGTCCTAATGGCCAAGTTGGTCAAGTAAAGGTTATAAAAGTTCGTTAGTGCTTCATGACATCACCCAGCGGCCCCGTATTCTCCTTGACTACTCAAGGGATATCGGTACCCACAAATATGTCACACTAACATAGCTATTTCCTAGACCAAGTCGGTATACCCCGCACAATTTCCACAGCGTATTGCTACTTACCTATAAGGTATCCCAAATCCGGGTAGAGGATTCAAACCCAAACAAAGAACCATAATGTAAAACATACAAGTCAAACAATGAAAGCAAGTAAATATGATCTAACCCTAAGGTAACCCCACTTTTAAAATTATCCCCAGCAGAGTCGCCAGTTTTGTGATACGGTGGGAGAACTGACTTGGGTTTTTTGCGTTTGATCACAAATATTGCGGTTAGCAAGAGTCGCTACCGACTTTTCTTTTATCCAAAAGGAAAGGTGAAAAATCACAGGAAAGACCTTTGAGATTGTTTTTTGAGTTCGGGGGGTAGATTATGAAAAGGGAAGGTATTAGCACCCTTTTCATCCATGGTTTTCCATGGGCTCTTAGTTACTTGCTAGATCACTGGCTTTTGTTAGAAATTGTGCTTTGTGTGGTTTCTGAAAGTATTTTGTAAAGAGGCATGTGTCTAGGAAAACTTTGTAATAATTCTCATTCGTAAGATTGTATACAAAGTGTTTGATCTTTTGAAAATGTTTTCAAGTTTTGAAAGTGTTGGCGTTTTGAAAATAGCAAGGATGTTTTTGTTTTGAATTTGAGCAAGTAACTAGGAATAATCTACCTACTCAAAAGTCTTTCATGTTTATTTCCTCTTTCCTTTGACATTGTTATCTTGGTAAGTAACCCTATCTTTGGATGTAAAAGGCACGGGCGTGGGTCATCGTATAACCATGATTAGCAATGTTGCAAGATATCTTAGCATTTTTCTTTAGGGACTAAGATCATTTTGAAAGGAAACTTGGAGAGCGTCGTCGAGGGACTATGATCTTGTATTTTACTTGTTTTTGCTAAGATACCTCACATGCATAATATGGCCATTTTTGTAAGTCAACCAAGTGGATTTACCCTAGAGGTGTTTGTGTGCAAGTGTATTGATTTTCATGCTTGATTTGTCTTTAATTAGGGTTTTCTACTTGTTGGTTTTAGTCTTTCCATACAAAACCATAATTACCAGCATTTATATATAAAGCAATAAATTGCGGAATATAAAATTACTACACTATTACATCATTTAGGAGAGGGGGTGTACAAATTACAAATGGGGAATATTGCAAGAAATTAAATCTAGATAATTATTACAACCATATTGAATTTGAATAATGTACAAATTTGAACAAATAAAATACAAGAATGTAAATATAAAAAAGAAATGTGATTTTTGTTTGGGTTTTCATGAGAAGGGTTTTTTGACCTAGTTAACTAAAAAAAGGACTAACTAAAAATAAGAAAATTAAGATTAAGTTAGTAAAATAAATTAATTTCAAGAAAGGTATTTTTTAGGGGTTTTCTTATGAATGTTTTTATCTTAATGAAAATACAAATGAGAATTAATTAATTAAAATAAACCTAAGCCCTAAATTAATTTTATTCACAAGAAAATAATATTATAGTCATACCCTAGTCTACATATTTATTGAATAAAAAGAAATTAATTTATTAAGTGAAAATGTTTTTGTTCTTTTGTTTTTATGAAGAAAAATAAACTAAATAAATATAAATAAAAAATAAAAAATATTTTTGGATTTTTATTAATTAATAAAAATAATAATATTAATAATAATACTAATAATAATAATAAGAATAATAAAAGATGAAAACAAAAAGAAAATAAAATAAAAATAAAATATAAAGAAAGTCAGGGCAGGTGAAAAAGTAGTTAGGAGTGTGCAAATGTAGCAAAAAACCCAAGCCCAATGGAGGAAGGCCCAAGCGCCTATTTCAGCAAAAAAAAATGAAGAAAAATGTGGAAAAAAATGCAAAAGGTCACGCTGGGGCTTGAACCCGTGACCTAAGGGTGACAGGCGCGCGTTGTAACCACTGGGGTGGTGATACATCCATTAACTTATGTCAAACCATAAATATATATTAGAAACTGCTTCATGAAAACAACTTCATCTTCAATCTTTGGCTGGACCACCTGCATCTTGTTCATTTCTCATCCATTTGCAAAAATATAAACATGAAACTTGTGTCAAATTTCCTCACGATTTTAGAAATGTAAATAACTTAAACTAATTCTAAAAAATGAGCATGAATTTTAAGTGGTACCAAATTCTGACCTAAGTTTTCCAGGATGTTCAGATTCAAAATTCTAACTACTTAAGCAATATAAATGAAATCTAAAGATATGGTTAGCTTCAGGACAATGATACCTACATTTCTTATTCACAAATAAACCATTAATGATGCTTGTATGAAGAATTCAAAAGTCAGAAAACTCACCTTGCAAGAGGGTATCGTGTTTTGAGTTTGAGCGGCTTTTAGTGAGTTCCAATGATTGGATTAGCTTCCTCAAGTTCCCATGAAGCTAATGTGATTCTTAGCTTGAGCTGAAAGTACCTGAGGAGTTCTCGAGAAGTCAAGGTGCAAGGTGTTGTTTTTGAAAATAGTGGATGATGATGGAGGTGTTACTGTGGTGTTGCGGGTGTTGGAATTGTTTGTGTATGTTATTTAGAAGCTTTTGAAAGTAAAGGGCCAAGAAATGCACGAGAAAATTTGGAGATTGGATTCAAAATTCATAAATGGCAAGTTTTGAGATATTTTTGGTGATTCTGTGTTTTAGAGAGTTTAAGGGCTTCAGCATGTGTGTGTTTTGTTGCAAACGACTTATGTATCTATAAGCAAACAGTTGGAGAGTTTTTGACCAAAGGATTTCTGAGTTATAGAGTTATGGCTAGGTTTCTTGATTTTGAAGAAAAGTGAATGTATGGTTCCAAGATGAAGTACAAGCATGGGCTGAGTGATTGTAAGGCTTGAGACAAACTTCTCTTGAGTTATAGGACGTGTATGATCAGAAGAAAACAATTGCAAGGCTCAAGAATAAGTTTTGTGCATAAAGCTACTTTTTCAAAATGGCATTGTGCATTTTCTTCCTAAAATGGACATAAAGCATGGGCATTGCATTAAATACTTGAGTTGAAGCCTCTAACAGTTGTGCAAGCATTTAATTATGGAGTTCCTAACAAGTTTGAGGCCTGCAAAGCAAATATTATTCAGCATAGGTTTGAGATTTGAATTTTGTTCATCACAAAATTTGCCTTGTAAAACAACTTGAAACCCCAACTTCTGACCTTTGATTCTCCTTGCTCAGAAATGATCTCAAGGAGTTCTTTGACATTTTGGAAACTTGTAATATTCTCTATAACCCCTCTTTAAATCGCTTTAGCAAAATCCAAATGGAACTAGGTGAAACTTTGGTCAGAAGTTAGGTCAAAATCCTGACCAAAAATGTTCAAAATTTCACTAAGTGTTTAGTTTCATGACCATGACTTCATGGATTAATAACTTGAGATCCAAGAATTTTTAGAAGAATTTGTGTAAATAAATTTTGTAGATCTCATGTAGATATACAACTTTCATGTTGAAAGTTTCTTTTGAATCATCTTGCATCATGGTGAAAAATTGGCTCAAAGTTGTGAAAAAATATGAAGTTTTCAACACTTAGAAAATTTTCTAAGCTTGAAAACTTTGACTTTTCAAAATGAAATCTTGAATTTTTTATTTCTTGATGAACAAGTTTCATATTTTAACATGTTTTGATGAATTGTGATCTTTGACACTTGATTTTGACCAAAAAGTCAAAGTTTGACTTTTTAGTGTACAATTGACTTTTGATCAGTTGACTGAAAATCAACTATTAATCCAATTAATCTTGAGCAATGTTTTGAGTCATGACATTAGGTAAAAATGGTGCAATTGAACTATTAATATCATGCCTCAAACCAATTAACCATTTGCTAGGTCAAAAATCAGAAATTGCTCTTTCTCATTCAAAACCCTAATTTTGACCATTTTGCCCTTTTGATGATTTGATCAAATTTCTTAAGGAATTATGGTCCAAACTTGACCAAATGATACATATGAGATTATAATGTTGATGTGGATAAAAAATTATGAAGTTTGACTGTAAATTGGCCACAGTTGACTTTTTTCCCTAATACAGTTGATTTTTAGGTCAACTGCTCAATTGACTGAGCAAAAATGTGATTCAAGGCTTGAAACTTGACATGAGTAATCTTGGGGGTCCATAATGATCTATGAAAGTCATATGAGGCATTGAAAGTTTAATTAACCTTATGCAATCTCAAACCCTAATTTTAGTCATCAGTGCTTAAGGAGGTGTCTTAAGCTGATCAAACCTTGTGCAGTATTGAACCAAAGGAGATATTATGAGAAAATGTTTGATAAATGAGAGAGATAATTTTGGGGTACAACACTATGCCATTCATTTCGTCTCTTCAAGACGAAGACAACCACACCCTCGCGACAAATTTATATAAATTGTAGCTTAAGCAATTTAGAAGGAAAGTTTTGAAAAGGGATTTGAAATTTCATGGTCAAAACGTGTTTCCAGTAAAAGACAAGTGTTGCGAATAGAACCAGGGAAATGAAAGAATCACAATGTTATCAAAGTTTTGAAGAATTGATGAAGGAATCTACATATTAAAGGTGAGTTGCAGAGCTCTGAAACTGGACTTCTATTGAGCAATATAAGGCACGATTCTTGAATGTAATTATATGGTTAGCTTCAGGGAAGATCAAGGAAGGTGAATTTATGAAAAAATTGGATTGAAAAAGGCTTGAGAATGGATTTCGAAGTTACTGAATTTTGAGTTATGAAACAAATTTGGTAGGGTGATTCTGGCTATCAAGCTTGAGGAAATGGATGGGGAATGACCTCTATTTATAGGGAATCAAATGGAATGTGCAAGCGTGTGAAATGATGAAGTTTGGAGGGAAATCGTGTAAAGTTGCAAACAAGAAAAGTGTGACTTCTAATTTGATCAAAACCCATCCAAAACACGTGTTTTACTATGCTAATTACTTCTGGAAGTTCACTAAACATGTTCAGAAGCAAAAACGCGCAGAAAAAAAGTGTTTAGAAGCCAAATAAAGGATTTTAAACTTCTGACTTGGTGGAAAATTTAGTTTCAAATTGCCAACTTCTGACCAATGGCGTTCATAGCTCAAGGGGTCTTAGGGCATTATTCTTGATGCTTTAGAAAGATGAGGTTACAAGCTTTGCAATGGAAAAAGAATGGAGACAAATGAATGCTTGAGCTGAAAGTTGTAACGAGTCAAAGTTAGAAAAAAATGTTCTTTCCATACTTAGAAATATTTCAAGTTTTTCTTCAAAAATGACTTATAATGTCTTGCATCCAAACATAACCTTCCACTTGGAATTTGCTCTTGACCGAAAAAGATGGCATGAAGTAGATCTCTTGAATGACATTTTGAGACTTAAACCATTAAAAATCTCCAAAAATTGAGAGAGTTATGACTTGTTGAAGTTGGCAAAATTTCATAAAATGACCTATAATCTTTTGTATCCTTAAGGCAACTTCCATCAATTTGCTCACTTTTCACATAAAAGAAGGCATAAAGTTTACATCCTCAAGATCATTATGAAAAACTAATGTGCTCAAGGTGATAAAAATTGACCAAGTTATGATCATTTGAAGTCACACATGGAAAATTGGGGGTTCATCTGGAGGACTTGTAATCTTTCTTCAACATCAAGTTTCTTCCACATGAAAACTCCTTGGAACTTTTGAAGTGATTTGTTATTAACCTTTTGAAGAGAATGATGTCTTTGTAATAACTCAAAAATACCAAAAGATGAGTAAGATATACTCCTTTTAAGTTCAAAACCCTAGCTCCTAGGTCAAGAAACATGCCTTGAGGAACTTTTACAATTTTGAACAACATTCTTGTACCAACAATTTTGATTTGTAAATATAAGTTGTTTAGAATGATAATGAGAATTCATAGCAACCACAACCACTTCCATATATTGAGAATTGAGAGAAATATGCATTTGTGACCAATGGGAACAAAGCCTTGTCCAAGCATGACAACTTCTCCAATCAACCCCTTGTACTTTTGAATCAATCTTGATAACTTTTAAATGTAGTGACCCAAAATAACCTTGCCATGCCATTTCCTCCAAAACAAATCCAATGGTGACGTTTGAACTTCTGAAGCTTTATTGACTAGGGCATGGAAATAAACTCATGAACCCATGGAGCAACTTGCTGAATCTTATTGCCTTTACCTACACGAGTAACAAGCAAGACAAACCAACATTACATTTTATTAATTAAGAGAAGAAATCAAGACAAAAATATCCATGATCACACAAGAACACAAGTCAAGGTGCTTGGTGATTCCTCAAAGAGAAAAGCTAAATACAGGGAGGGGAACCAAGAATTCTAATGTGATCTTATTGTGATTGAATCAACATGGTATGATGAAGGGATCTTAGGGTCAAAAATTGGGGTACAACAAGATGGACGAATGTCCATCACATAAAATGAAAGATAGAAAGTGTAGGGACCAATCTTGATAGGAAAGTCCACTTCTTCCTCCACAGACATCCTTGAGCCATGAAATGCTCGAACACTTAGGGTGCAAGGCCTCATCATTACCCCATCCCTATTCAGCATAAATAGAGTAGCCTTAGGCATCACACTGAGAGAAGAACTTGTATCTACCAAAACTCGAGATAAAACTATATCTAAACACCTTATGGAAATGTGCAGCGCTTTGTTGTATGCTTTGCCTTCAACTGGGAGCTCATCATCATAGAAACCCAAACAATTTCCTACAACAATATTGGTTACGATCCCTTCAAACTAAGCCACAGAAATGTCTTGTGTAACATGTGCAAAACACAAAATCTTCAATGAGGCATTGCGGTGAGTCTATGAACACAAGATAAAAGACAAGATGGAGATCTTGGACGGCGTCTGGTTGAGTTGATCAACCACTTTGTAATCACTTTTCTTGAGAATCCTCAAAATCTTCTTCGCTTCTTGACCTAAAGAAGGTTCAGGCTGGTCACCAATCACTTGCTTGCCCTTATCCTTGGTTAGAGCATCATTGTTGGTTTCTTTGGGAGGCAATGGTGGGGGACAAAAGACCCTGCCACTACGAGTCATATTACTGGTTCCTGCGATTATGGTAATATTTTTGTCACCCACTAGGGGACACTCATATTTTTTCCGAAGAATAAAGACCACATTATACTCCCACGAAACTGACTTTGAGTTGTCACACAGAGGAGGAATAGGAAATTGAGTTGTCACGGTGGTAACTGGAGCTTGAATCAGTAATGGGGTAGCAAGAGCCTGAATCATCAACGGGGTGCCTTGTGTTACTGAGATGTTCCTCGGATAATAAGGAATTTCCAAGACATCAATCTCTTATTCTAGAAATATCTTCTCTAACTGTAGGACACCTTCATCCATTAGCCTTTGAAAATCCATCTTCAAACTAGTACACTCTTCAGGTTTAGAGGAACATATTAAGAAAAATTCATGGAGTTATTGTAACACCTCGTGCTTCAACAAATATTCTCTAACAGTCCCCATTGATATCTTGATCTCGTCAACTTTGGTTACAAGAACCTGCTCACTAACTTCTTCAATAGCGTTGACTATTTCCCCTGGGTGAGGAGGCATGGGATTATTCTGAATATTGGGACCAACAGGGCTGAACTTTATGGTCTTTGCATCGAAGAGGTCTTGAACTTTACCTTTAAATGCTCTACAATTCTAAATTGTATGGCCTGGGGCTCCATAATTAAATTCACAATGAGCATTAATATTTATTGTACCCCAAAAGTTTCGCTCCCATATTTTGTTCAAGACATTCTCATGAGATCCTCATTTGCTCAAGTTGGCTCAAGAATTGATCAAACAAATTCTTCTCCTAGGCAATGTGTCCACAACTAGGGTTTGGTATTTCTCAAGGAAGATTGGGTTTTCAAGATCTCAAGTTGTTTTCATGGTTCTTCATAGGTCTTCAAGAATGCTCATGTCAAGTTTCATGCCTTGCATCACAAGTTTTCTCAGTCAATTTCTCAGATGATGGAAAATCAACTATATTGGTTAAAAAGTCAACCATGGTCAACATACAGTCAAACTTCAAGATTTTTGGTCAAAATCAATATTTTGAAGTCATATCCATCATTTGATCAAGGGCTGATCATGATGACTAAAGAAAAGCACTCAAATCATCAAAACTCAAAAGTTGCATGTAAAATCAAGCTTCTCAAATGCACTTTTGTTTTGATGAAGACAAACCATGATTGACAAAGAAGGCAAAGATTATTGATCAAGTTAAAATAATATGTGGATAAAGTCTTTGGTTCAAGCATTTAGCAAAATTTCAAGGTATGATGATAATACTTACTTTGAACTTAGATGCTCAATGGTCAAAAGAAATATTTTATATTGTCCAAATCCCTACTCAAGTTTTTTTCTAAGCTAAAATTCATTTTTCACTTGAGTGTAATCGATTTGCATATTCAATTTTTCAAAACATTTTCTAATGTTTCTAAGTGCAATCGATTTGCATGTTTGTGCAATCGATTTGCATGTTTGTGCAATCGATTGACTCAATCAATTTTTGCTACTGACTTCAAATGCAATCGATTTACACTCTTGTGCAATCAATTGCACACTCAAAATATTTTAATTTCTAACTATTTAAACCCCATGCAATCGATTTACATAAAGGGAGAAATTGATTGCATGCTTCACGATTTTGAAAAACAACAGCTTTACACATGCCTGTTCATAACACCATTTCGTGGAAACCTTTCACTCAATCTTGGCAATTGTTCATGATTCATTTACAGAACTTTATGTTGTTTCAAAAGGGTGCTATGAACATATAAATACTCATTTTAAAAATCATTTCAACACCTCTTCCAATTATATTTTCTGAATTTTCAAAAATCAAACTCAAGCTCTTATACATTTTCATACACAAGTTTTCTGCACACTTTCACATATTGTTAACCAGAAAACTTTTAGCATTATATATCTTAAGTCATTGTATACTATTATCATTGGAATAGAAGATCAATTCATTGATTAAATCACTCAAAGTGATCATTGCTACTCAAAGGCACTCAAATCAAGTATTGGTTTAACTTGCTTATTTTTTCAGAATTGTTGGAAATAAGTTTAAGTGGTTTTATAAATCTTGTTTTTTCCAAGATTGTTGGATACAAGTAAAGTCACTTTGAGATAATTGTTCTCATTATTGACATAGTGAAAATCCAAGAGGATTGTTCTTGGTTTTGGGTAGTTCTTGTTTAAGTTTTCCACAATAAGAAAATCTCTTTCATTTTGAAAGGGGACTGGAGTACTCTCGGACTGTGAGGGGAACCAGGATATATCGCTTGCGTCTCTTTATTTTTCGGCACTTTACTCTTTCATAAACTCACCGTAAACCAGAAAAATAATATCCGTCATCACTAAAACCAGAAATTTTTAAAGTACCTAATTCACACCCCCCCCCCCTCTTAGACGCACTTCGTACTTAGAATTGGTAAAAGATTCAGAATGGCTTCCGCAAATCAAAATCCTGTTCCTAAAAGATCCAGAATGGCTTCCGCAAATCAAAATCCTGTTTTCAAAGATGGTGATAGTAACAACAAGCCTACTCTATTTTGTGGTTAGTATTTTGACTTCTGGAAAATACGCATGAAGGCGCATCTAGAAGCACAAGGAGAAGAAATATGGGATTCCGTCGAGAATGGTCCCTTTATCCCTATAACGGTAATCAATGGTGCTGGCTCGTGAAAGCCTAAAGTTGCATGGTACGAAGATGATAAGAAGAAGGTTCTCTATGATAAAAAGGCAATAAATCTTCTTCAAGGTGCACTTAGAATGGATGAATTCTTTCGTGTCTCGGTATGCATAACATCAAAAGAAATATAGGATACCTTGGTACAAACTCATGAAGGAACGGTTGAAGTTAAAAGATCAAGGCTAAATACCCAGAGTCAAGAATACAAATTATTTCAAATGCAGCCCGGAGAAACCATTCTTAACCTACAAAAGAGATTCGTGCACTTGACAAATCATCTAAGTGCTCTGGGTAAGACCTTGAAAAATGATGAATTAAATCTGAAAGTACTTAGGTCCTTAACTAGGGAATTGCAACCAAAGGTAACAGAAATTTCAAAAAAGAAAAGTCTCTCCTCAATGACTTCCGCAACTTTGTTTGGGAAATTTCAAGAATATGTAACGGAACTCGGAAGACTTGAAAAACATGAAAATCAAGAGAAGAAATCGAAGAATATTGCTTTAAAGATAGATTCCAAGGAAGTTGAAAAGGAAGACAATCTAGAAGAAGATGAAAATTTCATTCTTCTTTTCAAAAGGCTATATATGTTCTTTGGTAGAAATGACAAATCCTTTTCTCATTCAAAAGGAAAGAAACAATTCAAGAAAAAGGAAGCTTTCACATCAACACAAGAAGTCACATGTTATGAATGTGCAAAGCAATGTCATATCAAGCCAAATTGTTAGAAACTCTCCAAGAAAGGTGGCTACAAAAGAAAAAAGGGATTCAAGAACAAAAATGCCTATGTTGCATGGGAGGATAATGAAATAAGTTCTTCATCCAATTCCGATAGTGATGAAAGTACAAATCTAGCATTGATGGCCTCACACCATTCCGATAATGAAGACGATGAGGTTAGTAATGAATTTTATCTTTTTGATAGTGATGCACAAGGTGCTATAGATGAACTATTAAATGAATGAAAAATTCTGTATAAAACTATTTCATATCAAAAGAAACAAATATCTTTAGAAGAAAAATGTGAATCTATGGAAAAATATTTCAAAGAAGAAAAACAAAAATTAAGTGATGAACAAAAACAGAATTTTGTACGAAAAAATTGTGAATCACTCTCTTTATAAATTGTCCAATTGAAAAGAGTTATTGAAAGATATGAAAAAGGTCAAATTGGATTGGAAAGTGTTCTTATCCAACAAAGATACTCCAATGATAAAAGTGGACTTGGATACTCAAAATTCTCTAAACCAAGTTCTAATAAAACTATCTTTGTTAAGGCTAGTGATCAATCATCCAAAGAGAAAGTGAACAAACCTAAAATAGTTCATCACTATCCTAAAAAGAAAACATTTCCTAAGAAGAAATCTTATCCTTCTAGATATAGAAGTAACTTTGAACCTACTTGTTTTTATTGTGGTATTAAAGGCCATACACCTAGTGCTTGCTATGTTAAAAACTTTAGTGTGGCAAGTGGGCATTATGTGTGGGTAAAGAAAGACACTAATTATGAAGGACCCAAAGCAACTTGGGTACCTAACAAAGCCTAATTTGTTTTGTAGGTATGCTTGAAGACCACCTGCAATCTTTGGTATCTTGATAGTGGTTGTTCAAAGCATATGACGGGAGACTTAAACCAATTTTCAAATCTAGTTCTAAAGGCCAAGGGTTTTGTCACTTATGGAGACAATAATAAGGGAAGAATTCTTGGCAAAGGCAAAGTTGGTGCTCCACCTTTCACATCCATTGAAGATGTTCTTTATGTTGAAGGACTAAAGCACAATCTTCTTAGTATTAGCCAACTTTGTGACAAAGGCTTCAAGATCAAGTTCACCAAGGATGAATGCTTGATAGAAGACGAAGTCACACATGAGGTTATACTTAAAGGTAAAAGAATAAATAATATATTCATGATTTCCCTTGATGATCCATCTTTTAAGATAAAATGTCTCATGGTGAACAATGATGATTCATGGCTGTGGCACAAAACAATTTCTCATATTCACATGGAACACTTGAATAAACTAATTAAGCATGATCTTGTCATTGGGCTGCCTAAGAGAAATTTCTTCAAAGATAGACTTTGTGATGCTTGTCAAAAATGGAAACAAACAAAATCAACTTTAAAATCTAAGAATGTGGTATCCACTACAAGGCCACTACAATTGTTACATATGGACTTATTTGGTCCATCAAGAACAAGATGTTTCAGAGGTAATGTATATGCTTTGGTTATTGTTGACTATTTCTCTAGATATACTTGGACATTCTTTTTAGTGCCAAAAAGTGATGCATTCAAGGTGTTCAAGAAGTATGCTAAACAAATTCAAAATGAGAAGTCTCTAACAATTCCCTCCATTAGAAGTGATCATTGAGGAGAATTTCAAAATGCTCTATTTGAAGAATTTTGTGGAAAACATGGAATATCTCACAACTTCTTAGCACCAAGGACTCCTCAACAAAATGGAGTGGTGTCAAGAAATAATATGTCTCTTGTAGAACTTGCAAGAAAGATGCTTAGCGATTCAAACCTTCCAAAATATTTATGGGCGGATGCCGTGAGCACAACATGTTTTGTTAGCAATAGAGTTAAATTAAGACCGATCTTGAAGAAAACTCCATATGAACTCTTCAAAGGGAGGAAACCAAACATTGCTTTCTTTCACATTTTCAGGTGCAAATTCTTTGTCTTAAACAACGACAAAGATAACCTTGGTAAGTTAGATGAAAAATCCGATGAAGGTATTTTTCTTGGCTACTCTCTTTCTAGTAAGGCATATAGAATTTATAACAAAAGAACTTTAACAATTGAAGAATCAGTGCATGTATCTTTTGATAAAACTAACCTCTCCAAGGTGGATAATATTGTTTATAATGATGATGATGATGATGAAATACTAGAAGGTCCTCAAGAAAATACTTCCAAGATCAACCAATTCAACAAGAAGAATTATCCCAACAAGAATCAAATTTCAATGATCTACCAAAAGAATGGAAAACTGATAGAGATCATCCTATCGATAAAGTAATTGGTGATATAACTCAAGGTGTGACAACAAGACTAAATCTCAAAGATGATTGTCTAAACATGGAGTTTGTCTCTCAAAGTGAACCTTCCAAAGTTGATGAAGCCTTAGGAGATGATCAATGGATTATTTCTATGCAAGAAGAGTTAAATCGATTTGAAAGGAATCAAGTCTGGGAACTTGTCCCTAGGCCAAGCAACAAACACATTATTGGAACAAGATGGGTGTTTAAAAACAAACTTGACGAAAATGGAATAATTGTTCGGAACAAAGCAAGGTTGGTAGCACAAGGCTACAATCAAGAAGAAGGAATAGATTTTGAAGATACTTTTGCTCCGGTTGCAAGGTTAGAAGTTATTCGTCTCTTAGTTGCCTATGCTTGCTCATTAAATTTTCAACTTTTCCAAATGGATGTCAAAAGTGCATTCTTGAATGGATATGTCAATGAAGAAGTCTACGTTAAGCAACCCCTGGGGTTCGAAGATTTCAAGAATCCATCTCATGTATTTAAATTGAGAAAAACTCTATATGGCTTGAAACAAGCACCAAGAGCATGGTATGATCGGCTAAGTAACTTCCTATGCGAAAAAGTTTTTGGAAAGGGCAAAGTTAACAAGACCTTTTTTATCAAGAAAATCAAAGGTGACACTTTGCTAGTTCAAGTCTATGTTGACGATATCATTTTCGGCTCTTCAAACAAAGAAATGTGTGAAGAATTTTCGGCAATGATGCAAGGAGAATTTGAGATGTCCATGATGAGTAAAATGAATTATTTTCTTGGACTTCAAATCAAGCAATTAAAAGATGGCATCTTCATCAACCAATCCAAGTATTGCAAGAAACTCTTAAAAAGATTTGACACGGATAATTGTAAGGAAATGTCTACACCAATGGGTTCCGATACATATGTTGATCAAGATGAATCAGGTGTTTCTATCGACATTACAAAGTATCGAGGTATGATTGGCTCCTTATTATATCTGACGGCAAGCCGTCCTGACATAATGTTTAGTGTTTGTCTATGTGCTCGCTTTCAAGCAAATTCGAAGGAATCTCATCTCATGACGGTGAGACGGATCATGAAGTATCCTAAAGGAACAACAAATGTTGTATTATGGTATCCTAAAGGTAGTATTTGTAACTTAGTTGGTTATTCTAATGCGGATTATGCCGGTTGTAAAACTGATAGAAAAAGAACATGTGGTACTTGTCAAATCCTTGGAAATGTATTAGTATCATGGGCCTGCCAGAAACAAGCATGCGTTGCTCTTAGCACGCCGAAGCAGAATATATTGCAGCAGGTAGTAGTTGCGCTCAAATTTTGTGGCTCAAACAACAACTTCGTGACTACAGACTCGATCTAGGATGCATTCCTCTATGGTGCGATAATACAAGTGCAATAAACATTACGAAGAATCCGGTCATGCATTCAAGAACCAAACACATAAATATACGACATCATTTCCTTCGTGATCATGTACTTCAAGGAGATGTCGAGGTAACATTCGTAGATACTCATAATCAACTTGTCGAAATCTTCACTAAACCTTTGGCAAGAGAACCGTTTTACAAGATTCGATGAAAGCTTGGCATTCTTGATGAACACGACATATAAGGTGTTTTCTATCCTTTCTATGAATTTATATATTTGTTTTAACCTTGTTATATGTGAATATATATGTTGAGTGGTTTTTAAGTTTAAGAAAAATATGTTTTTGGCCATTTTTTATTGATGAAAATCGATTTCACAATAGTGTACATCGATTGCTCATTGAATGTTTTTAATTTTGACCTTTCTGTTTCAGTGCAAATCGATTACACCATAAGTGAAAATTGATTGCACTATGTGCGTTTCAGTTTTATTTTGCTTCTGGTTTATGTGCAAATCGATTGCATCTGTATGCAAATCGATTGCATTTGTATGTAAATCAATTGCACCCACTGTAACATGCTTTTATGACAGAAATATTTGTTGGTCAGAATTCCTATCTCTCTCATATTCCCAAGCTCATATCTATTATTGAAAAGCCAATTAAAACTTCATTACATATAATATAACCCACTCATTTCTATTTACTCATAAATCATATCCAAACCTCAGCTCATCAAACATCTTCCTCTAAAAAAAAACCTAAAACATTCCAAAAACCTAAAAACACCTTACCCGTGGCTTCAAGGAAAAAACGAAAGGTGTCGGATTCAGAGAAAAGGAAGAAAAAGGTTGGTTCATCCTCTGAGAATCCATTAATCTCAACTCTCACCGAAGAACAAGAAGAAAGATTTACAAAGGATTTTCAAAGAAAGATAGTGTCCAAACCTAAATATGGTATGCTATCATCTTTCCCCCAGGAATGTTTCTCTTTTCAAAATGATTTAACTGGATCTGGTAAGGAATGTTCCCCCATTAATTTCATCTTTTGGTCCATATTATTTGGATCTGGTAAGAGTATTTTCAGCAATTTAACTCCTCTCAAAGGCAAGATGGTGACATATGTGTTGGGTACACGAATCTCTCTAACCCCTGAGATTGTTGGTGAGATTCTACATATTCCCTACACTGGAAGCTCTTTGTACGACCCTGAAAACGAGGCATGGGATGACTACAGGAAAAGGAATTTTACTACAACATTGGGATATTAAGCGAAGCTGAATTCCGTGCCAAAAGGATTTGTCGTCTAGGAGGAGTGATTCCCTCTAGAGACTCATGGAGTGCAGGTAACTTTTATATAGACGATCGACTATTTCATTATTTCATGGTCTATATTATGTTTCCACGGGCTGGAAACCACTGCACCATGACTGACTTGGAAATGCAACTGGTCTATGCAAGGAAGAAAGGTATAAGTGTTAATTGGGCAAGGCTCTTAATGGTTCATATGCTGAGGGTTGATGCAAAATCGAAATTTCTACCATATGCTTACTTTGTTACATTAATTATGGAAGA